>APFE031155178.1:140290-193491 GCA_000404065.3 Pinus taeda | reverse complement strand
TGAATTCCTTCAAACTAATTTTTCAAACCAATCTTATGCAAAATTTTAAAAAAACTACACACCTTTTTTCACTTTGTAGGAGCCTGATATTGAATCTGATGTATCTCTGTAATTTCGGATCATCTAATTCTAAAATTGTGATCTGTGGTATCCCTATGTGTCCTCTTTCCAATGCCACCAGTCTGATCCAAATTGGATTCTCCAAGGAAGAGTTATGCGAAATCTCCCACAGTGACTTGATTATAGATTATTTTAGTAGAGTGAACTTGTACGACGTGCCACGTGTCACTGTTTCAACCTTTAGCTCTGAAAAATATATAGAAGAAACTACAGTCCGTCCTATTTCTGCACCTTCTTACGAAATTTAAATCCAATGCTCAGAGAAAAAGTTATGACGATTTTCCCCAGGTCACCTGTTTTGAATGTAATTCAGGAGTCCGCAAAAAGCCCAACTTCCTTAGATCATATCTCCGCAAATGTAGCGCAAAAAGCTCTGAAATTTGGACCCGAGATTTAGCCCGATGTCTTCTCAAATGGGTTTTGTTTTCAACTTCTGAAAAGTCGCAGAAAAAAAGTTATAGCGAAAATTCCACGATGACCTGTTTGGAGAAGCGAAACCCTAGAATCCAAAGCTCTGATACCAAATGTTATGTAACCAACTCAAGAAAAAGATAGAAAAAATAGATCAACGCCTTAGAATTCAGCCTCTTCGAGGGGGCAACCTCCTTTACATTACATAAATGAACAATTCCTGGATGATACAAATGAGAAAAACTCCTTTCTATATATAGGAGTCTAAGGAGTCACAATATAACCCAGCCGACCTAACGATAATAATATAAAGCCACAAAAATAATAATAGAGGGATTCTATGGGGCACAGTAATAACAAAATGGGGACAATAGGGGTACAAAAATATTAATAAGGGGTATAACTACAATAGTAATGGGGTAATCTCTAGTATTATAGGGACCCAACACAATGCGACCCCTGTCACTATCCACCCTCTAGTGACTTGGCCTCCTTATATGACCGCTAAACACTACCCCGCCGACCAAAAATGGCTTGCGGTATTCCAAACACCGCTGCAACATTATTTTTTGAACTAATCTCTCTCTCTCTCTCTATATATATATATATATTATTTTTTATTTTTACTTACAAAAGAGTTTCAGGTGTGTGCCACTCACCCATCCCTGCAGTAGGATTCCATCCAGTTGTGCAAGTCTTACCGTGCCCGATTCTTTTATTTCTGTGATTATGAATGGGCCTAACTAGTGCATCTACAGTTTTCCTGGGAACTTCAGGAACTTGCTGCCATAAAGGAGCACTTGGTCTCCGACTTCAAATGATTTCTTCTTGATGTGCCTATCGTGCCAAGACTTTTGTCTTCGTTGCTCAACTGATTGATGGAATTCTGCTAGGAACCGGGTTTCATTGAGTTCCATCAGGTGGCTCAGTCTTTTTCACAAGGCACTGCTATCTGTCATTCCTGTAGCCTTCGAGATTAGCATGCTGGGCAATATAAATTCCATTGGTACCACCGCCTCTCTGCCGTACACGAGCTGAAATGGAGTTTGTTTGTGGAGTGATTTGACTATTATCCTATATGCCCATAGGGTCGCTGGAATTCTTTTGTCCCAGTTGTCCCTGTAGGAAGATATGACTTTTTTTAGCCCTTTCTCGAGTATTTTGTTAAATGCTTCTACTGCACCGTTTGCTTGCAGATGATAAGGACTACCCTTATTATGTTGGACCATAAAAGTCATTAGCGGAGCTTCAATTGTTTCGTTCAGAAAGTGGGTGCCATGGTCACTTGTGAGGCTCCTCAGGCATCCGAACCTTGAAATAATATTTTCAAAAATGAATCTTGCTACTGTTTCTGCTGTGCAGTCTTTTACTAGCACAACCTATGCCCATCTTGTGAGGTATTCTGTCGCTGTGATTATGTATCGGGCTCGCGAGCATCTTGCTGGTGGAGAAATAGGTCCAATGAAGTCTACTGCCCACTTATCAAATATTTACACTGAATGGACTGGGTGTAGTGGTAGCTCATCACTTCGAGAAGGCTTATTGACCCTCTGACATACGTCACATTCTTTGGAAAATTCTTTAGAATCATGAATAGTGGGCCACCATAACCGTACGTGTAGTATCTTCATTGCGGTGGCCTTGCTTCCTACATGGCCTCCTGCACCCCTACGTGGCACTCCCATAGGATGGCCTTTCTTTTGTGCTGTAGGACACAACGTCTGAGTATTTGATCCAAGTCCATTTTATAAAGGTGTCCCACGATGAGCTAGTAATCTACTGCTTTGACCACCAAGTGCCGCCTCTGTGTTTCCGTGTATCCCTCTGGGAAACGAGCTGTTGTTAGCAAAGTAGCAATCTCTTATGGGTGATCGCTTCTATCCTGAATAGGTTGGCATCAAGCAACCGATCATCTATTGCTCTGTCATTCTCCCCTGTTTCCAGGCGCGATAGTTGATCTGGCCCTACATTCAATCTTCCTGGCTTAACAACCACTTCAAATGTGAATTCTTGAAATAGTAATATCCACCTTCATATTCTTCCTTTTAGTATCAGTTTGTTTATTAATTACTTTAGCATGGAATGGTCTATAAAGAATTTCAACGACGCGCCTATTAGGTAGGGCTTGAACTTATGGAGAGAGTAGACCATTGCCAAAGCTTCTCGTTCTGTTGTTGTGTAGTTCTTTTTTGCCGTAGAAATCTTTCTGCTAGCGTAGTATACTAGATGGTCCATTTTTCTCCCGGTTGCGCTAAGACTGCTACTAGCACTATTCCAGACACATCAATTTGTACGTGGAACATTTTTTTCCAGTCGGGGTACACTAATATGGGGGCACTTACTAACCTTTCTTTCAGTTTATTCAATGTTGCTTGATAGTCCGTAGTCTAGATAAATTCTTCCATCTTCCTTAGTAATTTCTCCATTGGGGCTGTTATGGCCGCGTAGTTCCTAATGAACAGTCTGTAGTACCCCGTGTGGGCCAGAGTTTCCCTTAGTTGTTTCATGTTGTGCGGTGGTTCCATGTGGACAATTGCTGCTACCTTGGCGGGGTCCACGCAAACTCCATCTTTGTAGACAATATGGCCCAGTAGAGTTCCAAAGGGGATTGCAAAAATACATTTTTTTTAAATTTAAGGAGATCTACAACTGTCTACACCTCTCGAACATCACTCTCAATAAGCTGGTATGCTTTTTTAGTAGGCTTTATACTGTCCAGTCGTCCATGTAAACTTCTAGGAATTTGTGAATGTAATCCCAGAATATCGCTATTACAATCCTTGAGAAGACTATTAGTGCATTCTTTAATCTGAATGGAATTATATTGTATACGTACGACTCCCACTCCATCATGAAAGTTGTTTTTCCTTTGTCTTCCTCGGCTATCCCGACCTGGTGGTAGCCTGAGAACCCATCTTTGAATGAGTATGCCTCATTTCCCGCAACATTGTCTAGGACTTTGTCGCTAAATGGCGTGGGGAACGGGTCATGCACAAATGCATTGTTCAGGCTTCTGTAGTTGACGCATACCCTAATTTTGGTCACATCCTTCTTGTTCTAAATAACTATAGGGCTTATCCTGTCAGCTTTATCTACGGGAAATATGATCCCTGCATCCAACATTTTGTCAATTTCCCTTTTAACTTTCTCTTTTACCCTTGGGTTCAGTTGGTATGGTCTGTGCTTTATTAGTCAGACACTTGGTTTCAAAACAATTTTCATCTCTCCCAAGTTACCTTTTATCCCCTTGAGTTCTGTTACTGAAGCTGGGAACAGGTCCTAGTATTCTTGTAATAAATCGAAAATTTATTTGGTGGTTTGTTCATCCCAGTAATCTCCCACTGACGCTATCTTGAGTTTATCTTCCATCCCTACATTCTATTTTATCAGCTTCACTGGTAGGAGATGGGCCCCTTCCGTCAAGGGGTTCTCCTGAATCCCTCTTTCTCCCTCTATTTCTTCAAAGGCCAAGTGTCTAAGCCCCTCCAATCCATCCTCCTCTGGTTATGCATCAATTTTGTCGCAGGTCACAAATCCTGACGATTCCATATCATACAAGCATTACAAAAAGTTTTCTTTGTGCTCCCCCTCAACTAGCGTCTCTAGGGTGAACATTACCCCCTTCACCGCTGGGAGTACCTCTGTCATTTGTGCCTCACTGCTTTAGAATAAAAAGTCGCCAAAAAACTGTGCTTCCAAGGTATCCCAGCTAGCTGTTTGTCTTCATAGCTCCTCCTAGATATACTAAGGCTGGGGGACAGTGCTGAGGGTATGTATAAAAGCATGTACCCACATATTCCTAGGCAGTTCCTAACTTTCCCAGTTGGTCGTGCAATTTTTGATGTGCTCCTCAGGACTTGAATTCCCTGTGTATTCCCATTCCTCTTGTGGCTGATCTTCTTTCCTACCAAATCTTTCCTTCATTGCTTTCTTAGTGTCCTTCCAATGTTTTAGTACTTAGCAGTGTGCCTTCCACCATATTCCTGGCGTTGCCATAAGCGCAATGTCTAGAAAGGGAATTCTCTGGTCTTCTGGTATGTCCTGGTCCACTCTGTTTAAGAACTGATCTGTCGGCTCAAGGCCACAATACTTCGAGTTGTCTCCCCTTCCCATGTCTCCCCAGTTTACTCGGCTTATCGTTGCACATCATCAAGTTGTCAGTTCGTATCCACCCTGCCATGCATCCCATGCAGCTTCTGAACTAGCTTTTGAGCTTTGAATGCTTCTCTAGCTAATAGATCCTCCAGCTGTAGGATTTATGTAGTCCTCCCTTTTCCCTGCTGTGAGCATATATAGTTGGTCTAACACCCTTGGTTCATCCCTGTCATCTGTTGGCTCTGTAAACTTGGGTCCTTGGTAGAGGTCTAATGGTTGGATCACCCTTAGTCCATTTTCTTCAAAAATCTTCATCTCCTTCTTCAAATCTATGAAAACATAGTTTTCATATGCCCAGTCAATCCCCAAGAGTGCTAGATATGGATCTTTATCCCCCATAATGTTAATTACTTCGAACTTAGTGTGCGTTTTCACCCCTGCTACATCAACCTCTACGTTTTCCAATCTCCCGATAGGAAATATGTAATACTTATTCACCATTCTTAATTGAATTGACGAGTACTTCAATTGTGGCTTCCCCATTGCCTCCCAAGTCTTCCTGGGTAGGATGTTTACATGTGACCCTAAATCTAGCATGGTGTCCCTTATCTGGAATCCTGCCACTTGCACATTGATTCAGAACTACTTTCCGCTTCTTCTCTTATTCCACTTCACTCTCCTAGAGAATTTCTCTGGCCAGGTTTCACATGGTTTTCCTGCTTCCTCTTTCTTCATGGATACTGCGACCTTTAACCTTTTTCGCAATTCCTTCAACACGACCTCATCTTCAACAATTTTTAAGAATAATTTAAACCATTCCCCAATCGACTGGGTGGGAGTGGGCCTGTGGACTTGCGGTCTTCAGGTGTCCCTATCTTCAGTCATCCACTCGAATAATTTGGCTGCTTCTTGGTAACACTGTTTTTGGCACTCGAGCTGATATGCCCTTCGAGGTGATGCTCCTTTAACGATCACAAGGGGTTCCTCAACGTAGTGATCCTCCCCTGTCTTCTTCCCTCCTTGGATGACTATATTAATATTTGTCGCTGTGAAGCCCTCGTTGGTTCGAAGCTCAGCATTCACCAAGTTGGCCCCTCACTGTTAGGTTCTCTCTTCCCACTTTGCAATGAGCTCCGGGCAGTCCTCCATCACATGGGTGTTAACTCTGCACTGTGAACACTAGGGTCTTCTCGGAAGCGGGCATTCCCTTGCGACATGTCCTTCCTGGTCACAGTTGTAGCACCTTAAGTGTCCTCTACTTCCTATTCTTCCTCCGTGTCCATTTCCTCCTCGCCCCCCTCGAATCGCTTCATTGACCCTGAACATGGATCTGTCCAGTCTTTCTGCTAGAGCATCCAACGCTCGGCGTTGATCGGTGTGATGAGTGGTCGATGCACAAAATTCATAGTAGTTGTTATTGGGGACATTAGAACACTTTTGCAGAATTGGACACATTCACGGTAGGTGTCCATATGTCCTACAAATCTCGCAGAAGTCTACGTTATCCCTTCCTGGGAAGGGTCCTTGCGCTCTGATTGCTGCAACTCTTGCGATGGTCCTTGACAGCCCCACCACCCCTTGGTTGATTAATTCCCTGTAATCGGGGGCATTCCATTGCAACATGCCCTTCCACCAGGCAATGGGTGCACCAAACATCGGGCCTGGCAGGTCATATGGGCTAGAGATCCCTCGGCGTGTCGGTCAAGTTCGCGATTTGGCTTTGTAGGCCTATGATCGCCGAATCTTGTAGACTCGTGCCTCCCTGATATTCGTGGGGATATCCTACCATTTCTTCTATCCAGGAACGCTTGCTCCAATGCATCCTGCAGGGTTCCTATCTTCTGTGGGGTCAGCGATGTTCTAGTGAGGGGCAAGAGTGCCTTGATAAACTAGTCCCACTAGTGGTTTGGGTCCAGGGTGTAACTCAGCTTGGCAATGGCATCCTTAAAACTTTGCATGAGTTCCAAAGCCGTCTCACCCTCCCTCTGCTTAATTTCCCACAACTTTGATAACTCTTGATGATCTGTTTGCGACACCTTGAATTCCTACACAAATCCCCTCTTAATATCATCTATGGTGGGATTCTTTTTCTGCTATGCCCACTTTATGAACCAGCATAGAGCCCGTTCCCTTAGCGTGGTCTGGAACCCCACTGCTCGAACGTTATCGGGAGTCTGACATGCCCTCCAGATGGCTTCGCAGAGGTACCAATGCTACTCCACATCCTCGTTCCACTTTCCTGCAAATTCCAGGTATCTAGTAAATGATCTCGCCATACTACTCTTAGTATGGGCTAATAACACAAAACCTTTGCTTCTCGGCTGTTGGGGTCCCTGTAGTCCCAAGTTACTGCTATAGTCAGTTCTTGTACTACTTCCATTATTGAGACCAGTCCTGTATTTCTCCCACGCACTATATACTCGTGCTACCTTGGCTAAGCTAATGACAAATTCTTCTGGTTTGTGATAAAGTACCAGGGGAAGGTCGGGGGAAACACCACTTATATTTCAGGGTTGGGGCTATTGAGTTTTCATGGATGCTTTTTCATCATTGAACAACCTCCTCATCCCATCGCCCACATTGTCATCATCTTTCTCCTCATGCCAACATGGGTGTTGATTTCGTGAGCCTACTTCTACAACCTATAGGGAGGATTCCCCATCCGTTCCCTGTTGCTATTCCATTTCCGCAACCTTCCGAGATGGTCCTCCTTTTGTCTCCTATTGCGATTATTTTTCTACAACCTACGGGAAACATCCTTCCTCCTCTTCCTGATTCCAACATTCCTTTCTCCCGTACTCAAGTTGCCTAGCGTCGTCTTGTCCCTTCATCTCAATTCGGGGTTTTTCCATCACCACTCCTATTTGGTGGGGCCCCTTCCTTCTCTTCCGTATAGCTTGAGCCATTCTTGCCTACAACTTATCCGCTAGCAGTGCCCTCCTCTGTGCTCTAACATCCCTAGCCCTCTTCAATCCCTCTACATCCATCCCCTCGCAGCATCCATATCCTTTTGTAGGCAGCATTTCCCCCTCTAATTCCTTCCCCCGATATTGGGGTTTTATGCTTCCATCCCGACAGTGGGTAAAGATAACAGTCCTTCCTCTACCAAAAAAATATTAATCCATGTCGACACTTCCCTTATCAACTCCCCCCTCAGCCCCAAGTTGAACACAACTTCTGCCTTTGTGAAGGACTAGTGGCTCTCCGCAACAAACTCGACCACGTACCCCTCCATCATAGTCTTCACCTAGAAATCCACTGCTCTCGTCCGATCATTATCCAACTACTGTAATAATGTAGTATCGGACGAAGTCCAACTATGGTGAACTATAGTCGAGCTCACTTGACTGACTATGACTCTTCAACTCCTTCAACCAATTGTATAGGTCCTCAAGGAACTTGCACCAGAAAATTTCATACTGGTCATCTATGCTATCAACATATAAAATCCCCTCATGTACTTTGCTGATCGGTTGATTCCTGTGGGCAACTTTATCTGCCACAAATTGATTTACTTTATGGTTCCACCAATCTAATATATCTCTTTTAAATACCCTTGACACCATATTCTGAACTAGTTCTCTCAACTTCAGGTCCCGACAATGGAACCATTTGTTGGCTCGAAAGAGTCATCAGGGAAAAGACCCCGGGTTCGGGCACAGGATGCCAACAATGGTCCGTTGTAGTCTAGGACAACCCCGACATTTTCACCTCACCCCGAAGGGTAAGGAGTCTCACACGAGGCGCGCCACGACCAAAAGGGAGAAGGGTTCAGCATAGGGTCGACGGAATATCAACCGGGCACAGGCGATCATGCACATATGTATCCATAATACGTGAAACAATGATAACAGTATCCTTAAATCATACACATAGATCCATTATAAAGAACAAAAAACTAACAAAATCCTTGCATCAATCTATGAATTACCATCTACATGCAATCAGATAGACTATTTAAACATTTAATGGACCCACTAAGCACGATACTCAATACATTAGAAGTCTCAATAACCATCAAATCTATCTTACATTAACTTAACATAACAAAATACATCATTATCCGACATTCACCATAAGCATTACATAAAATACCTGGCTCAGTTGCTCGGGTTAGATAAGTTTCTCAACCAGGTCCCTTGGATCCCAACACTCCATCCTTCAACATCTACACCTGTGTACCTCTTCTGCAACCAACTCCTTCTTCCTCTAGCGGGTTCAACAATAACCTTCTTCCTTTCTGGTCTTCCCTTTTTATGTCCTTCTCGGCTACTTGGACTGCCAATTCTCACTTGGATGCTTTCTCTCTTGGCTGCTTCTGTGCCTTCCTGTCTCCTTGTCTTCCTTTTCCTTCCACTGCCACCTTGCCATCACTCCTTCACATCTGTTCATTCTGCCACCCAACCGTTGCTGCCATCTGTCTCTTTCCCGCCCTTCGGTCAGTCAAAACTGGTCAAAATCACTCAAAATTAATGAAGGCCCAAACATTAAGGTTTTCCATTGTTTTTCAATAATAAATAGGACTTCGAGCCTCATTGTAACACAATTCAGAGGCATGTAGCCTCCATGACTCTTATCAAACATAAGTTACCATCGCTCGAGCTAGTCTTATTTCCATTTTGTTTGTAAGAATATTTCAGTATTTGATATTAATGAAATGAAGTGTTATTTATGCTGCATCTCCGTATTTATGATTATATCCGTAATTTGTTGCGTTCCTGGTCACTATATTTGTCATGCTGCCCCTTATGATCATGTTCACAATGCTAGTTTACCACCACTGGCACTTCACTTAAGTCTCCTTGAATGTCTTCTTCCTGGCCTTCTCCACCTACAAGAGCAATTTTTTGTCCATCCTCTATGGTTTTCAAACATGGATGCACTGGTGGACTCTTATTTACAATTGATTTCTCATGCTCTTCGTGGATGTCCTCCTAGAGATCTATGGACGTAGTTCTACAAAAGTCTACCACATCGTTGAAGAATTACCTCCTTCCTTTCCCCATGTACTTTGTCAAGCTAGCTAATTATCATAGGCTTGTCCTACCAGTCTCTCTCAAAAACATCGTGTTGCTTCTCACCATCCTGAAAATTTAATAAACACAACTATAAAATACTCCCCATGATTTGAATAAATCTCCTCTTGTTCTTTCCTTGTTGTATCCTTCCTATCACCTGGACATGAATGGTCAATTTCCCAAGGTCCCTTGCAAATTAAGCATAGTCCTCTCCTTCTTAGTTCATTCTCGCTGCAGGTTTTACTACCTTTGTTCTTGCTTCCTCCATCAATCCTTTTAAGCTCTTTCTTAGTCAACACCCTTCTGAGCAAGTTTATGTTTTGGATGACCAACTTCTTGACTAGATCATAGGTGGCTAGTGATACAATTAGTTCATTTCTCCAAATGGTCAACAATTTGGATCTTAGTATGTTGCAGATGTCGACATCTCCTTCTAAAAACAAGGAAAGAATCTTTTGCATGCTTGTTTTGACACAATCTAGATGAGATGATGTAATGTTGGTGTAAAAGATCTGGAACACATGAAAGATTAAGTCCTCACATTCTAGATTGAGCCAAGGCTGAACTCTGCCTTGAGTTCTAATATTTTGCATCGCTTTTAAAAGGTAGGAAGCATGATGTTGTCCAACCCCTGAAGGGTTTCTACTATTAGCAACAATATCTCTCTCATGATATCATCATTGTAAGGCAGTAGTGGTGATGTTAAAGTTATGATCCTGTTGAGACAAGAAGCAACTGTGATCCCAACCTCTTCGCAAGGATGCTCCCATAGTTTGGGTTGTATTAATGCAAGCATGGATGGCTTGAGAGCCCAACTGAGTCTCTTCCATTCTAATTGCCCCACCTTGGACAAACACATGTCTAATTCCTCCAACTTATGAAGTTCTATGTCTAACTTTGTTTGTTGTAATTTAGATCCAAGTGTGAAGATATTAGCCCCTCTTCCTTGCCCTTCCTTCACTTCCCATTGGTGCTTCGACTGCAAAATGACATAAACTCTTTTTGAGAATGCTCTGTTACTTTGACCATTAATTTGGTTTAGGGGGGTATTGTTGCATAAATGACCATATATTCTCACCAGTTCGTCAAGAAGTTTTATGGTGCTTTCTAGGGTCTCTTCAAGATGGTCCATCTTCTCCCATACCAAAGAAAGAAAATATGTCGGAATAAACTAATTTTTCATGGGGAGGTTATATCAACATTCTAAATATTTTCAACAAAATTGACCCAATGATTCTCCCTTCACCCCTTTTTCTTTTAATTAATATATAAACAACCCCTTTACAATAGCTCTCAAACCAAACTCAACTTTTATTTTCCCTGTTTTTCTTTTTTTTAATATATTTAGTTATTTACCATCAAACCTCCCTTTTTATATATATAAATTTAAATAGTTATTTATTTATGATCAACCCTTATATCTCCTATAACCTTTCTATCTCCACCTCCCAAGTGCTCAGAGATATCCCTTAGCACTGAGTGTGATTTATGTGTCGTTTCCCATCCTCCACAGGGAGATTTTTGGCTCTTACAAATGCTATAACACCCTTCGAACCCTTCGACTGCTCCTGGATAGTGGCCCTTCTAGATTCCATGTGACTGATACACCTTCATTAAACCCATGAATTTAACAGCTTGACGAAGGTATGACAACACAAGTAATGGTCTCGCGGCCCTAACTTCACACCTAAGTGGACCTAGGTGTGATGCAACCCAAAGAGACAACCTCCATGTCGACATCCACCAATACTGCACTCTTGTCACGATCAATACTACTGTGAATGACTCAACACTCTTTCATGATTAATGGCCTTAATATCTCATTCACATTACATGTTTGGCCTCTTGGTCTTGGCGAGTTGCTATATAACTATTGTGTGACCCCTTTAATTTTGTTGTGACTGGACTGATCTATTCCATGATACCTTATTTCACCAGGGCTCATAAAAATGTGAATGGTGCCTAGATTTTGAGGTAGTTTCTCTAGACTCATGACCTCCCAATATCTGCAAGATGAATGTTTAGCTTGAATCTCCTTTGAGGTGGTGTATTTAGCTGCACAACCTCCCAATCCTCGAGATCTAATGACAAACTTAAGTAGGAAGATAATGTGTCCTTTGAATTTTCTAAACACAAAGCTAGTTTAGTAAAGATATCCATGTAATGCGATAAGGCTACCCCCTAAATCTGTCCCTTCATTACGAGTGCATCCTCCTAAATCTGAACAATAGATCAACAATAAGTTCAATAGAAGTCCTTCCTCCCTGTATCTTCAACAATTAAACTTCGATGGCAAGCTTACCCTCATGAACCTTCAGATACCCATAGCTTCTTTTCTCCTGCAAAAGCAATTACTCCACTGGTGAATTGAATATGTGGCCCAAAGCCACTGTACACTTGGTCATTCCGTTCTTCCACATGATGTGTTGATTCTATGGCTCCCTCGCACCTATGAGCTAGTGGATCAACTCACTGTATGATCAAAAGCTCTTGAATATGGCCTCACGACCTCGAAATAATGGTAGGCAGTGTATGGCCCTTGACAATGATCTTCATGTCTCAGACCTCTGTGCATCCCTCAACGACTGCAATGGAGCTCGTTTGACCCCTTGATCATGAAAATATTCCTTCACCCTAGATGAGCAACCCCCCTGCTTTGTAGCCCTCACTCGCCCTCCAGTTTTGCACAAAAACTCTATGGCTCCAATCCTCCACTAGACATAAACCTACTCGCTCCAGTCCTCCACCTAGACATAAACAACTTTGTGGCTCCAGTCCTCCACCTAGACATGAACCTAATCTTTTCTCCTAATCCTCGATCTGTAATAAAAACACCCTAAAACAACCTCAGGTTGGCAGGATGCACAACTCTAATACCACTGTAAGATCTCAAACAACTAATTAATCAATAGATCTGGTAGATTTAAGTGTGCTAATAAAATACTTTAAACAAAACCGTGAACATCGAGGGGTCTAGAAATAAAAATGCAACCACTTATTTTACTGCAAATAATACATGCCAAATTGATAACATAGAAACCCTTTCCAATGACATGCAAGGTTTTCCATCAAATGAGAAATCAAGACACTGAAGCACAATCGTCGACCCTGTATGGATCCACTAGACAAATCACACCCATAGGGTTTTCATCCATGGGATGAAACTATAACTTGTCATGCCAAGTTCTCAAGAGAAAACACAATAAGATAGATAAACTTAGGATGATTCCAATATCATGCTCGTATCCCCTTTTATAGGCTTGATGGACTCTCTAGAAACTTTATTTTATTGTTTTTCCTCGAGAAACAAGGCAATTACCATGGGTCAATACCATGGGCATATTCCATACACTTTGACCATATCAAAAAAAGAGAATATCAAAATTTTGTTTTGGTTAATTTTAAACTCCTCTATATTTTATATATGTAACATACCTGTTAGGATCTCCCTGATGGGGGTGTCCACCCAAGACATTTGTAATTTTGAGCCAGTAGATGTTTGAGAAAGGGAGAAATGTGACAACATCAGAAGATAACTGGCCTCCATGTGCCTACCTAACTCTCAAGCACTAAATGACTCTATAAGATCTTTCTCCACACCATCAATTGTTGTTACATACGGCATGTTAAGAAGAGACAACATAAAATATATTAATTTTTATAAACCAAAGAGATAAACAATGATTGAGAACCACAACACCAAAACTTTACATGGAAAACCCAACAATGTACTCGGAAAAACCACCAGGAAAAAATCAACACCTTTTTTAATTAGCAATAATAACAATTAAAAGTGTCTTCTTGATCCAGGTGGCTCCAAGAGATGCTCATAAGTCAAAGAGGGCTCATAAAAGCTCAAAAATCAAAGTCCTCATATTGAAGTGAAAATGGGACTCGATCGTAGTGCCCATCACCTTGATTCCAACGATGCAAACGACACTCAAATCCGAGTTCGTATGGTTGAGTTATAGCTGGTCAAATTTTTGGTCAAACCTGGCCAAGTAGTAGGTTTAACGAGGAAAAACATTGACAAAGACCTGACACACAAAATCCAATGATCAGACGGGCGAATTTGTCGCTTACTTAAATCGTCTGTTGACTCTTATTTTCAAAAAAATGAAAAGTAACCATTGTTGTTCTAAAAAACAAAAATAATAAAAAAATAAGGGGGTGGGTCGGGCTTGTCAGACCCACTCACCCCACTAGTCACATTGCATTGTATTAAAAATATAATTATGGGTGGTGGGTGGTCAAACCCTGCCACGTTGTCCCATCTCTAGCCCGAAGGCCCAACCACTATGTAACGACAAACCCATTACAAGGGTGCCACATGGCAGGGAGCCGATGGGGGTTGAACCTGCTCGACCCACATGGGTTGGCCCCCAACAAGCAGCCATAAAAATGTTAATACATAACCATTGGTTGTTGTTCAACCAATTGCGCCATACCATAAACAATGCAACACCAAGACTTTGGATAACCATTGCCACAATGTCATGTAACCGCATATAAGAACGCACCAAAAATAAATTGTTAAGCCAATTGTAACCGTTATATGCCAAGTCTACAACAATTTGAAAACCACGACTATTTTTTGGTTTAACGCAAAAAAACAAACATTTGAAGGGGTAGGGGCGTGGGTCGACCTTCAGACCTCCGCCCACCTAATTTATCCATCCACCAACGGCCCAATGGGATGGATGTTTGCATATTTGCACACTTAAATTTATTTAAACTTGAATGATTCAGTCGACCAGGCGGTGGAGGATGGAGGAGCAGCAAAACCATGAGTTGCAGAAGTGTGGAACCATGAGTAGAGAATATGCCAAGAGGAATAAAGATTCTTTGAGAGGGCCAGAGATGCCAGTGTCAAAATTTAACGAGTTGATAGTCATTTTTACACGTTTTCTCACCAGGAGTCCAACCATGCAGTCAGAATCTCCATCTGAGCAATAGAAATTTAGGTGTTCATCAACAAGGAACCTTTGGAGAATCTTGTGGAATCTAAAAGATTCCCTTGGAGGTTGATTTTTTACCAAGGCTGAATGATGCGAAAGTTATAGTCATTTTTCACAGAATTTTGTAGGGAGCATAGTGGTGTGCCTAGAATCTTCATCTGAGCAGTGGATTTTTCATCTATCTTCAGGAAAGAATATTTGGGGGAATCTTCAAGATGCACAAGGGTCCAGAATTTGACGGTGTCAGAAAGGAGCAAATTTTATAGTTGTTTGACACGATTTCGCGCCACAAATTCAATGGTGACATCTATTTTAGTAGTTGAGCTTTGCATTTTTCAGCCATCCCCGAGAGTGGAGGTATATGATGGAGTTATGTCATGCTTTTCTTCTATTTTGTTGAGATGATGTTTTTTGTTGTTAGATCCTTGATTAACATTATGTTGAGGGATATTTGTATGTCAGATCATGTGAGATTTTATTAGTTTTTCATGTTGAAGGGATGCCCATTTGAGTGAGAGCTCCTATAGGGAGAATGTCTCATGTTGAGACATTCCACACTTGTTGATGGAATTTGCCCATATGAGTGAGAGTTCTGGAGAACATCTCGTGGAGAGACATGCCACTCTCGTTGAGGGTATTCATCCGTGTAATGAAAAAGAACATATCATGTACATCATCATCTTGCAACATTAATGAACCGGCCTCCCCGCTCTTGGAACCAAGGCTCGGAGACGTAACCCACACTAGGTGAACTCTGTTATCAATGTGTTTGTGTTCTTGATTTGATGATTGTCATTATGTTCCATATTCTTAACAATATGTACATGTGGATTTTCATGCTCTTTTGAATGCAATTCTTCTAACATCACAGAAGTAAAATATCTTGGATATTTCTGGTAGTTGAAGAGATCTAGATCAATTTTGGTATCAGAGCAGTCTTCTCGCTGATGTGAAATGCGAGTGTGAACAATTGAACTTGCAACAAGAAAGAAAATCGAGGATGAAAAAGATACGTACAAGGCATTCTACATGATATAAAAAATGATAGACATAATGCATGCAACTTATGAGGAGAAGATGGCAAGAGAGGAACGAGAGAAAGAAAGAGCAGAGGATGATGCTCCATCTACCCCTTTGAGTGAAAATTCATCTTTTTTATTGTCTTCTCATAATTCAAATGAGGAGATCAATCAGAGCCTTCAAGCAGAGAATGTTGAATTGAGGAGGCTTATATGAGAAAAAAAAATAGGTGTTGGCATAAAAATTTCATCAGGGAAAGACCCTGGGTTTAGGCACAAGGGGCCAACAAGGGACCGTTGTCGTCTAGGAAAATGCCTACATTTTCACCCTACCCCAGGGGATAAGGAGTCTCACTTGAGGTGTGCTATGAGAGAAAATAAGAAGGGTTTAGAAGGATATCAAGGATGATCCAACCATCAGTCTAAGTACAACTTAAAGCATACATTCTGTTATCACTGAAAATATTTCAAAGGAAAAGGGTAAGGTAAAGGTTAATTGATCCTGGACATATTCATGAGATCTTGGTCGTGTTCATACAATTGGCATTTGATACAATTCTTAGTTTGTGCAAACAAACTCATGGTGGCAAAGATCAGAAATCTTCATCAAAATCAAGTGAGGCAGTTCCTAAATTAAGCAAGGAAAGACACATCAGATGGATTAATAATAGGCTCAGACCCAACATCAAAGTGATGAAGAGGCAAATTGAAGACTTGGAGATTCAGCTAAGTAAGCGTGAAGGACATCCTTAGCTAAAAGAAATCACATAGCAAAGTAAGGCTAAGTCTTAATTTTGATAAATTTCCTTTGAAGTCATTTTAAAAGGATGGTGTTTATGTCAGTTTTGAACAACCTCATGGTATATGGGAAAGTCATTTCAATATAAAGAGGCTCAAGATAGTCGAATTTGCAATAAACTGTGTTTTTGAAATTACACAGCAGTTTCGTAGCGCGCTACGAAACCACTGTAGGTGCATATTATGAATTAGTGGACCAATTTTGTGAGACAAAGAGAAATCTTTTCAAATGGGAATCTCTGCAAAGGATCATTTCAAATGGGAATCTCTGCAAAGGATCATTTACAAAGTGTCAACATTCAGCAAGGGCAAACAAGTAGAAGAAGGACACCTTTGAACTCTAAGCTATATGTTATAAAGGTGATCATTATATCATAACTTGTTTTTACCAGTCACTTTCTAGAAGAGGTTCTGAGCAGTTGAAAGCTCATCTCTGAAAAGTGAAAGAGGTTTTCATTCCTAATATACTGAAGTACAAAAACCTCTTCCACTTTCTTCAATTCCATTACTATCTGGGAGAAATGATGGACCAAAGTTGCGCTACGAAACTGCTGTAGGTGCAGTTTTTCACATGCATATTTCTCAGTTTTACACTTGTTCTTCAAGGATCGATTTTGGATAGCTGGAGAATTATTTTACAAACCCAAGAGAGGTTTTTGTTCTAGACATCTTGGACTACAAAAACCTCGTTCAGTTTCGAACAATGTGTCATGGATGAGGAGATAAAGGCTCTGTCCCACGTGCCATTTTCAGGGATCCTAAACCTAAAAACATGGAAACATGTTCCCTAATTTCTAGGGTTTGTCTTTAGCAGTCAGATGACCATGTGGGAGGCTTCATCAAATTCGACTTCATGGAGTGTTAGGTGTCAAAGAATGCTTTAAATATTTAGATAAGGTTGTTGTAATCATAATAAGGAGTTACACTCCTAGTTGTATTAGGTCTCTAGGACTCCTAGTTAGGTGTCATTTGCATTTAATAGTTAGTTTTAAGTATCAATAGGTGTCATAGTAGGATGAATTCGAATTCCCCTCATGCTTGAGGAGGAATCCAAGTTATGTAAAGAGCTTTATATATAGCTGAAGCATGAATGTACTCAGTGTTGGAAATTTTATGAAAATGCTTGTATTTGGCTTATGTAAGACTCTGTTTCAGTAATACATGTTTAGCTTTACTTCTCAGGATTCATGAGGGATTTTTTATGTTCAGAATATGTGATGTTGTCCTTTTCCTAATTCTTGCAGTGGTATGGATGTATAATCAATCAGAATTCACTGAATGTGCTCTGACTTCCTGTATACATTTATAAACTGTGTGGTCCTATATGAGTTTATATTCTGAATGTTTAAATGCTGAATGCCCTGACTTCCATGTAAGGTTGAGTTCATTGTTATATTGAGGTGTTGTTGACTCCATAAGCCCAATGGATAGTTGTTTAATATGTTTCCACCATTCATATTTGTCACAGTTGTTTTATAAGAGTTAGCCATCTTATCTTTAATCAAAATCAATAACCCTTTGAGAGAGCCCTCTCAGGCTAAGGAGGCTAAGCCTTAGTCAAAAGATTGGTTTGAAACAGTTACTTGAAGTCTTCCTGGTTTGCAGCCTTCCAGGGCTTGATTTTGAGATAACAGGCCCTAAGGGCGCAATTGTAGGAACTACAGGTGCAACCCCCATAGGAAGGAACCATAGCCACCTATTTCGCAGTAGGCACATTAGTAGAAGAGCATATGATAAGTGCAAGGATGGCTAATACCATAGTGCTACTGGAAGGGGAGCTAGCAGCAGAGAATGAGATCGATAAAGCCACGGTTGGCAGGATCAAGGGACTTGGCCTTAATTTGGCTGCCCTTCCACGAGACACATTGTACTAACTGCAGGATGGAATAATAGCAGAGCTCCGTGCCAGGGAGGGCCGTGCGATTCAGATGATGAGTGAGCAAAGGATCAACATCGAATAGCTCAGCTTGCAGTGTGACGTACTGGTGTCACAAAACCAACAGTTAGTATAGGTAGTGGTTGAAGCATGCCGGGGTGTCCCAGATTTTTCCATCGCTGCAGACTTGCCAACAGAAGTGCGGATGCACTGTTTGGAAAGTGGAGTCTGAAATGTGTGCGAGGAAACAATGCTAGTGCAGCTGGAGCTGAATCTCCATATTGTTGAGCTGCGGGTGAAGGCGCAACCTTCCACTCCCCTGGAAGTTAGAGAGCAGTGGTATCCAAACAGGGTTGGAAGAAATTGGATGGGTAGTGTAGGACTTCTAGTATGTTGGACCAAGCCTTTGGCATCCTCACATCCTTGCAGGAGGACACCAACATACAACGCCTGGAAACAGAGGTGCGCAAGCTTAAGGAACAACACGTCAGTGTTCAAGGAACTGTGCAGACAGTCATCCTCACTCAACGACTCGCAAAGGTGTAGCAAGTAAGGGCACTAAAAGAGCAGGTGGATGCCACAAGACAGAAAAAGGCACTTCTCAAAGCGTGCGTCCAGCCATGGATTGACGAGGCCTTCACCATTACGGCAGATATCGAGGGAAAGCTCACACAGATGTAGGGGCTCTACATGCTAAGGTAGGGATTTGATCCTCAGAAAGAAGCATCAGAAGAGTGCATGCGACAGGGCCAACAAATTGCAGAACAGTGCACTGTGGACCTACGAGCAGTGCAAGACCAGTTGGAGGGACTCCGCACAAAGATTTCTGCGCCAACTAAGTGATTCGGTGATGAGTCATGATGTTTTTGTTGGGGACCTGTTGGGCATGGAATCCCCCCCACAACATGTTTTGCGGCTCAAAGATCAAGTTTTGGTCAAATGTATAGTAAAACCCCGCGAATTGTGGGTGCGAAGCGTGAAGTATAGGTTGAGTCATAGGGCTGTCCACCCTAAGTTTTGTTATGTAATGTAATGTCATGTCAGCCTGCCCATGGTCCATGGACCATGGGATTGTATAAATAGAGCGAGGCTCTAAGTTGTAAATATATCTAACTAGCGAATTAGAGATAGATGAATACGAATGGTTCGGGCATAGAGTAAGAGTCTAAGTGTATTGGGTCATAGTAGTAAGAATAGGCTCTGCAGCTGAGTGCGCAGAGGCCTAGTAGAGTCCACAACTGAGTGCGAGGACCCCTGCAGCTAAGTGCACAGGGCGAAGTTGAGTCTATAACCCAAGAAGAAGAGTAATAAAGAGAAGTTGATTCTAAATACTGTGTTTCGGGTTTTGTATGATTTTCTATGCATTTATACTGTTTTGTTTATCGCGCACACTTATATGAATTCCATATATACTTTAATTATCACTAGACTTACACAGATAAGTTAATTAATCGGACAATAACAGGTTCATAGTAAGGAACTTGGGTAATAATATAGATTGCGCCCCGAGTAGGGCTGCGCGAAGGCAACATTAAAGGTTGCAAGGGACTAATAAATGTGCATAGTGATGTGTGTGCAAGGTCAAACCACGGACCACCAATGCTCATTAGACATCTCCAGGGTGTAGAAACCTGGTTCTAGAACCCTTCCATACTACTTCGAGTGAGACCTCAGTCTGCGCTTCGCGGAATGTTGCTGAAAGGGCCAATAATACCAGGATTTGTTTGGCTAAATCACCTCTAAACCTGGGTCAGGCTCCTACAAGCCAACAAGTTGATGTCCATGAAGGAGGAGAGGCAAGAAATTCTTGAAAATATGCATGAGAAGGAGGGTTTACTCCATGATGCGAAGGAAACCTTAGCCAAGTATGTGCATGAACATGAGAAATGAAATTCAAGTTTATCTTCACTTTCCTCTCAAAATGAATGTTTTGGTGCTTTTGAAAGACACACTAGAGGAATAGGGTCCAAATTATTGATGAAAATGGGCTATGAAGGTAAAGGGTTAGCAAAACATGCATAAGGCATAGTTGAGCCAATTGTTGTTGAGGAAAGGCCTAGGTATTTGGGTCTTGGTTATGGACAATATGATGGAGAATGCTCCAAAGATAAGGAGGCACATGAATTTGTTCCAAGAGGGAATTTCATTACATGTTCATTACTTCAAGCTTGTGAAGTTTGTGTTCATGAGGAATGAAAAAGTTATATACCCATTTTACAAGAAGATGCTCATAAGAGTGCAATTAGTGGAAAGGGAAAACAAGAGGATGATGAAAGCTATAAGGTCATTGAAACCATTGTTGGTATTCGGAAGAGAGCCACCACCTCATCAAATTCACCTCCTCAAGAAGGCGTCAAAGGTGAAAGTGCAAGGCATAAATCTTCCTTTAATCAAGTTTCTTTTGATTATGATAAACAAGGTAGATATTAACATAAAAATTGGAGAGAATTTAAATGTTCTTTTTGTGGTTTGAATAAACATAATGTTTCAAGATGTTGGAATAAAATGTCCACATATAGGAAACTTTCAAAACCAAAGAGACAGAAAACTAGAGGTCCATTGGATAATGGAAGCCATGTTGCAAAGAAGATGCAATTATTTTGCACTCATTGCCATAAGTAGGGTCATCTTGTAGACAATTGTTGGACTTTGTATCCAACAACTTATTCACGACATTTGAAGAAGGTGGAGAGAGAATTTGGCAAGAATGAAAAAGAGGATTCCATAATTGATGTGGGTCAAGATGATCTGCAACTATAAGAAGCGCCATGGAAATGGCTTGGTAAGAGGTGGATTGATTTATTAACCAAATAAGACTTGCATTTCTTTTGTTGATAGATACAATTCTTTGCCTTAAAATGCATTTCTTTGCCTTATGAATGCATTACTTTTCTATTAAAAGTATACTGCAACTTGTATGATGCAAGATGTTGAAAGTGGATTTCTATTTGACTCACTTAAATGCAACAAAGAAGGCAAATTGTGGTTACAAGTTTGTATGTGAATGCATTTCTTTTGAATGCATTCTTGCTGTTGCATATTTTCGCTAGGAAGGTGTTGAAAGTGGGGTGCTATTCATTTCATTTGCAACAAATTTGTCAATTCAGCACTTTATGTACCCATACATATTTTTGGGCTTATTTTACTTGTGTTTGTACTTGAGGGATATTTGAAGAATTGTACACATACATGAGAGTTTGTGTGTGTGTGAACAGTGGAATTTTTGCTAGTTTCATTGTGTTTGGATACATGCATGAGTGTCGACTTGTGTTTGTTGTTTTCACATGTATGTCATATGGACCTGGAGGAGATGATTTTATCTCCAAAGATGAGAGGGAGTTGTTGACATATTATTGCATGAGATGTGAAATTATTGTTGTTTATGCAAAGAATCGTCAAGTTGTTGTACATGCTTATGTTTGGCTCTCAAGTCAAGTTAGTTGCTTGAAGAAGTATGTTTAGTCGACTTATGTTTAGTCGACGATGTTTTTTCGACTTGTGTCATTCGATGGTTTGTACACCATGATGCAAGAGTACATGATGATGTTACATGATGTGACAATTGTTGCTTTGAAGAAGAAAAAGAAGAGGTTCTTTGATTTTCATTTCTTTCATAATGTGCTTTTTTCCATTTAGTGTTTGTATTTGTGACAAGATGCCACAGGATTTTGGAAGGTCCATTCTTGAGCAAGATGCTCATGCTTAGCATTCATTCTCAAATCATGACATGAGTAGCATGTTGAACTGGAGGATGCGAGAAGCAAGAAGCGAAAGTGGATGAGATGCCAAAATTTTTCAGCCATTGTAGACCATTTGTATGTGTTGACACCAAGATTCTAAGTGGGAAGGATATCAGATTGTATCAGTTTTCCAAGCACCGAGGGATTGATGTGGTACAAAAAAGATATTTTGTAGCCAGAAAGTGTCCAACAGTTGTTGATTGGGTCAACAACAAAAGGAGAGCAGTGGTTGAGGGACATAGGCATTTGCAATGCAAGTCATGTTAGTGTACCCAAGTGGTTGTCATGGAGATTTCTTCAAGTAGAATCAGTTGATAGAACTTGGGAAGGAGAATAGTATTCAACTCTCATCAGATAACCAAATTTGGTGGGTCCAAAAGCTTGTCAGTGAGAAGGAGTGATTGGAATCTGGATTAGGGGCAAGAAATAGCTCAAAAATCAAATGCTCAGAATTGCTCGAAAGATGAACGACCATGTATGACTCGGTGAAACGATCCGAACGCAACTCATTTCGTTAAACATAGAGTTCATATGAGGAAGTTAGAGGTCGTTGACCATTTCACCAAATAGAATTTTTTTTGAAAAAAAGGTTGTCTGGGATGCTGATTGGGCTTCCGTACAACCTAGTCAGCAAGGAGAATATTCCTTGGAATATTCCATAGAATATTCCTTGGAATATTCTCATATAGGTGGATGAGTTATATCATGCCAAGTGGTAGCGCTGCATTGGGCAATTGGTGATGAGATGGACCAACCAGAAGGCGACACATGGCAAGCCTGGAGGCTGCCACGTGCCACTACATTGGTGTGATAAAATTTTGTGGAGGCACTGGGGTTCGACCTCACGACCTCCCCTACACTAGCCAAATGCCTTACAAACTCCGCTAACCGCTTGTCACTTAACCATATAGGGTTTCACATAAAGTAGTGGTTTCAGGATTGGCGATTAGGAGGGCCATCCCACAGGTCAACCCTCCATGTGAACACACCCATCACTACGTAGTTAACGTTACCGCAACCTCCTGTGGCTCCAACATTACAATGGTTAAACACCTATGTGAATGCACCAAACAGTAACAACAAACGGTTAGTTCAACCGACGGCTCCAACATATAACGAAAAAATCATTAACATTTCATGTTACATGTGACCACGTCCACCAACACCACCGGAGTTAATGGTTAGTAAAATTGTGGTTTGTGCTAATCACATTTAGTGCTTGTTGGCTTAGTGGGTCCTGACCCAGGTTTAGAGTTAGTTTTTCCAAACAAATCCCTACACTATTGGCTCTTTTGGCATCAATTCGTGGAGCGCGGACTGAAGTCTCACCCAAATCAGCATTGGGGGATGCTGGGACCAAGTTTTCGCACCCAGAGATCAGTGTAATGTCATGTTATGCCCTAAATCTTCCTTTGTGCAGATTGATAAGTCTTTATGGCTTATCGATATAACTCCCTTTAATAGGCGTCTAGACCTCCATGAAGATCTACAATTGTCTTTTGCGGACCATGAATAGGCAGATCAACTACTTACGCGCATCAAAGATGACTTATAACCCAGTAGTTACTCAGATCGGCTTGAGTGTTCAATAACTTCAACATACAACAAGATAATCTTTGCGTAAATAATTATCATAAATTACATTCATATAACAATACAAATCGTGTAAAGTTGCGCATCAATACAATATTATTTCATAAACCCATCATTTATGACAATATAAATGCATTCATGTAAAACAGAGTAAGTAGAAAAAACACAGGAGTTTTTGGAATAATCTCTTTATTAATACTTCAGTTCTGCTTACAGACCCAAGACTTCCCTACGCACTTAACCACAGAGGTCCACACACTGAGCTGTGGACTCTACTCTAGGCCTCTGCGCACACAGCTACAAAGCCTTTCTTCTACTCAAACACTTCTACAATATTCCTTCCTTACTTTTCTTAGACATCATAAGACACACCTATTTATACAATCCCATGGTGCGCAGACCATGGGTATATCTTCAAAATCTGACTCAACTTACATAAAAGAAGGGTAAAATCCTTTATGACACTTTAACTATCTATGCACTCTGCGACCACAACTTGCAGAGACTTTACATTTTATACAAAAAAACTTGGGCTTTTTCCCCAAAATTGACCCTAGGGGACCCCATCCCAATAGGCCCCCAACGCAAAGATCTTGACTCACCCTCAAGTCACTCTGTTGGTGCAAAGATCTTACTATGAATACCTCCAAACTCTACTTATGCCACTGCCACTTGAGTTGCGCTCTACGTGTCTTCCTGTTTGATCTACTCCACTTGCTGCTCTGTTGCCGGTTCTGCACTGTCCTCCTTGATTTTCTGTTGCATGCTCTATAGGCTCACCAAATTTTCTTGAATTTTGGCAAAGATAATATAGGCCTCATCGAGCCAAGACGCCAATATGGCCTTGAGGACCACCTCTTTCTTCTGTGCTACTTCCACCTGTAGATGCAGCTACCTCACCTACTGTAGCTTAGCAAGGCATTGTGCAACAACAACAGTGCGTGTCATTGCCCTTAAATCATCATATTGTTTCTAGAGTTCATGAGCTTCTGTATTCAAGGCTTGCAGGGTGGGATCTTCTTGCAGAGCCGTGACTACATCCATTGCTTGCTTGAAAAGTGTGGTGCAGTCTGCCACCACAACATCCATTGCTGCAACTCCATCCTTCATAGCGGCTTCGCGTCGTTCTTTTACCTATGGCAGAGTTGAAGGATGTGAATTTAACTCTAGTTCTGTGATCTTCAAGTTTAGTTCAAACTGAACCTTAGCCACTTCTATCTTGGTGTTGCACACACCTACAACCATATTTCTAATCTTCGCCTCCAACTACGCTTCCTCTGGTATGTGCAGTTCGGGCACTGTTCTGTATGCTTTTGCCACCGCAATTGGAAGTTGGTCGTTTTTCACTTGGATTGTCTTCTGTGCCTCCAGTGCCTCTGACTTCTCAGCAAACATCTATTTATTGTTCACTCTATACTCCCTGATGAGACTGAGCACGTGCTGCTCCCGAGCGCTGAATTCTACTATCACTCCTGCGTGCAACGTGTGTAGGTACTCATTTGGGAGCGCGGCCAAGTTGAGACTGATTTTCTTCAAAGAACTCATTACGGCCTTATCATTGGCCAACTCTGCATTCAGAGATCCATCTAGCAGCGTGATTCTCCAGACATCCGATGATCGAACCATCTCTGCTGCTTGAGTGGTCCCTGGTGCCAAAATTTTTGATGCAGCGCTAATCTGCCCTGCGCCCACCTGGATCATATTTGTCTGAATCCACAGCTCGCGTAGATCCTTCTAAATAGCACTCAGCGCCTGCTGTTGCTGTTGCTCCAATTGTTGTAGTATTTTTGCAGTGGTATCCCACAACTTATCACCTATTTCATTTAGGTCATGGCCAGTCAAAGTAAGTGAATCCAATGACGGCTTGGTGGCTTTTGTTTTCTTCCACAACCTTTCTTTTTCCTGCTCCCTGCACCGCTTCACTTTGAAGGGAGTGCTCTACTCATCTTGACCATCGCCACCTCGATCTAATTGATCTTCCTCCTCTATTTGGGGTGAAGGAGACTTATCACTCCACTCAGAGTTGTGCTCTTCATGTTCTGCATGCTTCTTAGCGGCACACTCTGCTTCCACCCAAACATTCTCCTCGACCTCTTTCCTCCGTTTCTCAGCCAACTATTGAACCTTCTGTTTGGCTGCATCCCTCTTCTTCTTCGCGGACTTGTTGGTGCCCGTGGCTAGATTGGAAGTAGAATTCCAATCCATTGGCCAACGCTTGATGACCTCCTTGATAGCATCATCTGTAGTGAGGTAGGGTAGGTCGAACCGTTTTTGTTGCAGATCCTTCCGCTCCTGAATGTACACACGGTGGAAGTCAGCGTTAAACTCCACGTATCTTGAAATTTGTTTAAACATGGTTGGTGACAACCGTGGCTTTTGGTTGATGGCCATGCGAATGCTTGCCTCCATCACTACCCAAAAGACTTTGGTCTCTACGACCCGTGCAACATCTTTTGTGGTCCACAAAGATGCAAACTTTGTAGCCTCCAACAAATCTTTCTCCATGGGAGGAAATTGGCTTTCCTTCGGCAGATCCCAAGCGACGAGCACAATGGAGAGCAACAACCATGAATAGTGGAATGTTTTACTCTCATCCTATGCCTCTCTACAGTTCGTAAGGAACTCACTACATAGGTAGCGTGCCCAGTTGAACTGCACGCCCTCCGCGCACTGTGCAGCAAAAGAAATCACGGGTGATGGAACCTCATCCACGCGACATTTTCTCATAACCTTTCCAGCCAAAATCTACATGGAAACCTTTACCGTGGGGCCAGTGATCAATGTAATAGAGTACCTACGTGACTTCTTCACAAGTTTGAACTTGTCCTTCATCTTTTCCGCGAGGTCATGCTCACTTGTCTTTCTACCAAACTCCTTGGCTGTATTCAATCTTGAGTGTGGAAATAGAGTGATTTGATGGATTAGCATATCGGTGATAGGGATCAATGGGCTTAGCCATGGGAATCTATCATGCACCATGCACAACAACTGCTTAATGACAATCAAGTTAATATTGGAGCGATGGTAGTGGGGCACCCACAATAGGTTCAACAACCCTGACTGGTTCGCTCCACGAATCCATTCCACAGGCTCCAATGTGGCGACACTAGATTCTAGAAGACCCTCTTCATGTAGGTGTCCATAGCAAGGTGGGGGAACCACTCGCAGTCTGCAAAATCTCAATCCTTTAACTTCAAATTTGGGATCTGCTTCAAGCACAGACCTTCAAAGGTTAGGTTCTCTGGTAGGAGGGGTGTGTTGAGGAGGAATTGTCCTTGCATCTGGGTCCTTAGGGACCTTCACTTTTCCCTTGTGCAGAGGGATATACTTCGATGACTTAGATATAGGGCCCACTCCTTGGATGTCGATATCCTCTGTGCCCTCTTCAGCCTCCAAATCTAGCACTTTCCCCTTCTCTTTTGCATTTGGTTTTTCCTTCCTCTGGGCCTATGTAGCGACATGCTTCCTTGGTGACTCGCACACTGACATTGACTTCTTTTTCTTATCTTTATTTAGCTGGGAGACCTCTCTCAATGGCGTAGGCTTTGGCCTAGGTGACCTCGACGCCATAGGAACAATAGGTGGAACCTCCATTCTCATCACCTCCAGGGCAACTCCCTCAGAGGCGATAGTTCCTCTAGTGCTAGCGGTTTCAGCGGGACCTGGTCCTAACATAATGTCAGTGATGAGTTTTTTATCTAACTCAGGCAACTTGTCGAATGTGGGGCTTGCGATCAAGGGTTCGAAATAATTGTGATTCATGCGCACCAGACAACACAACACATAAATTCTAAGGATGCAAAGTGTTTTCCGCTAGACGGCCACGCGTAATTTATAGATGAATTCAAATTCAAATTCGCCCGTTTCCCCCAAAAACTGTCCATAAATGCTAGATTGGCTGCATATTTTCCAAGATTTCACTCTTAAATTCAACCTTAAATGCCTTAAATGTCGCCCCCCCTCTCCTCTTAACCATCTCCTGGCAGTGAAATCATGAACAATGACTGTAATGGTTACTTTGTGGCTGCGCTGCGCGGTCTCTCCTCTTATAGCACAACTCCCTTTGCGTTTCTTCTGGTACTGTGACACCATCCTGTTTCGCACAAAACCCCTATCGCATAGCTCTACAAACCGGGCAGTGTAGTTTATAATATCGCATCTCCTTGTAGCTTCCTGGAGTGCTAAGACTGCGTTATCATCATGTAGTCATTGGGTCGGATCCCCAGAATATGGCTTCAATCGACTTCCATTTACCCTTCTCGAAAATGGATCTCCATTCAACTTCGCGAGCTGAACTTCTGCACCATCTGTAATCTCTTTGATAACATATGGGCCTAGCCAATGCATCTAAAATTTTCTCAGAAACTTATCAAACTTAATATCATATAATAAAACTAAATCATTTACCTTAAAGGTGTGCAGTTTTATGTGCCGATCATGCCATGCTTTCTCACGTCCCTTCTGAACCTGCTGATGGAATCCAACCAAAAATCTATCTTCCTCGAGCTCTGTTAGCTGGGAAATCCTTTCTTCTAGGATCCCCCAGTTCACTATTCCTGTGAAAGCTGTTGTTCATAGACTAGGCACAATGTATTCCATAGGCATTACAACTTCTATACCATAGACCCAACCGAAAAGGTGTCTGGCCAGTAAGTTTTTTACAAGTCGTTATGTAGGCCCATAACACTGTTTGTACGTGCACATCCCAATCATTCCACTGCGCATTGCAAACTTTTGTCAGTGCATTCTCCAATATCTTATTAAAATCCTCAACTGTTCCATTGGCCTAAGGATGGTATGACGTACTCTTCTGATGGTAAACCTGGAACTCCTCTGTCAGCGCGCTGATCGTTTCATTGAGAAAATGCGTACCGCTGTCACTCATTAAAACCTTAGGGCAATCAAACCTGGTCAACACATATTCAAATAGAAATTTCATTATTGTTTCCCCTCTATAGTCTTTAATAGGTTGTGCCTCGACCCATCTGGTCAAATATTCCGTCACAGTGATCATATACCGCGCACTCGTCTTTTTTCCTAGAGGTTGAACTGTTCCTACAAAATCAATTACTCGTTTCGCAAATGGTTGCAATGACACCTACGGATTTAGAGGCAGATCATCCCTCCATGATGGCCTACCCATCCTCTGACATGTGTCGCATGCCCTACAATATGCTAGAATCCTTATGCAGCATCGACCACGACAACCCATCACACAAAATCTTTTGCATTGTTTCTTTTCTTGCTTAATGTCCTCCCATAGCTCCTCCATGGGCTTCAATGAGGATACTAGTTCTTTCAAAGCCAGGCACATAGCGTCGAAATATTTCGTTCGATCCCATTTTATATAAATGGCCTACAATTACAGAAAAGTCTTCCGTGTGCACCACCAATTCTTTCTTCTGTTGGCTGGTGTATCCCTTTGGAGCCATCCCTGTGGTCAGAAAGTTTATAATGTTCACAAATTGATTATCTGCTACATGTACCATGAAGAGCTGCTCGTCTGACGATCCGTCCTCCAAATTGGTAGGCTCCTCTCCTATTTTAATGCGTGATAGATGGTTTGGCCCTGCATTCAATCTTCCTGGCTTCAAAATCACCTCGAAATCATACTCCTGAAACAACATCAACCATCTGCATATTGGCCCGCCCCAACATAGGCTTACTGACTAAATACTTCAATGCAGAATGGTCTGTGTACATCTTGAAATGTTCCCCTAGCAGATAATGTCTAAATTGTTGGAGTGCATAAACCATAGCTAACCCTTCATGCTCTGTCATCGAGTAATTCTTTTTAGCCTTAGACAACTTCCTACTCACAAACGCTATAGGGTGATCCAGTCCTCCCTCGCCAACCTGTGTCAGCACTGCTCCTAGTGCAATACATGAAGAATCCACATGTACATGAAATTCCTTCTTCCAATCCGGGAAGACTAGGATCGGCTCGGTGACCATTTTCTCCTTCAATACATCCAGTCTGTACTGACATTCTTCATCCCATCAAAATGTAGTGTCCTTTTTCAGTATCTTTTCCATAGGCGTGGTAATTTGAGCATAACTTTTGATGAACTTTCAATAATATCCAGTATGGCCCAGCATAACACGCAACTATTTAACACTCCTTATGACTTCCAAATTGATTATTACCGTGATCTTAGCAGGTTCCACCATAAGTCCCTGTCTAAATACCACATGACCCAGCAAGATCCCAAAAGGGACACAAAAAAAGTATTTCTTCAGGTTTAGCACAATCTGACACCTTCGACATGTATCCAACATTAAGCACAAATTGTCTACATGGCACTTAACTAGCCCAAAGACTATCCAACCATTGAAGTATACTACCAAGAACTTGTGAATGAACTCTTTGAACGCTGCGATTACCACGTGAGAAAATATCATCGATGCATTCTTAAGTCTGAAAGGCATCACTGTATAATGGAAACATCCCCATTCTGTCATAAAGGTGGTCTTACTTCTGTCTTCTAGCATGATCTTTATCTGATGGTATCCAGAGAACCCATCAGTGAATGAATAGGCCTCCTATCCATCAACATTATCCAATACTTCATCTGTGAATGGAGTTGGAAAAGGATCATGAACGCAAGCATAGTTGAGCTTCCTGAGATCTATGCAAATCCTTATTTCTTCCTTCTGCTACTTTTCCTGGATGACCATTGGACTCACCCAATCAGATTCCTCCACTGGTTCAATAACACCTGCTGCAAGCATTTTTTCCAACTCCAAGTGGACCTTTTTCTTCTATTTGTCATTAAGGTGATATGGCCTCTTCTTAACTGGCTTCACATTCGGTTTGAAAGTTATTTTCATGACTCCCAAATCACCTATGATGCCTTTCAAGTCTGAAAATTTTGTAGGGAATAAATCCTGATATTTTCTTAGCAACTCAATGGCTTTATCGACTATAGAATCATCCCACTAATCCCTAATCTTGGAAAACTTCGGTTCGACTTCTGTACCAATGTTTACCTGCTTAGTTTTTAGTGGCGCGGTGATGTTGGGGTTCTTTATCTATGGTCCTTCTACTTCACGGTGGCCTTCTACTTCGGGGATGTCAATATTCCTTGGATCCTCATCCTCTTCTTTAGCATTCATATTGTAGCATTCCAGTGCATGGTGCAGTTGGGTGCTCCAATCCGATTGAATCAATTCCAAGGGATCCCGCAGAATTCTTAAGATTTCTGCCTTGACCTCCTACAGTGTTTCATCAGTACTTTTGAATTCGTCTTCAAAGTGGAATTTTTATACAGATTCTTCTCTTAAGATATCCCATTCCATGGTGCCATGGCAGAGTTCTGTTTCCAAATACCAGTTCATAAGGATGATGTCCAAAGTGTGACAAAAAACATGCACCCACTCTAGCTACGGCTATGTTCCATAAGCCTTAGTCCACTTTCCTAAATGATTGTGTGGATCATTTCTCCCATCGTACTTATCTGTCAACTGTACCTTAGGGCAACAAAATTGCATCCTCATCATCCTCCTATAGTCACACCATTCTTCAAAACTATTTTTATGTGTACCCCATCATCATGCAGGTGTAGCTTGCAACACCAAATACAACGTTTTGAAGCGATGCTTCTTAGGAACTCCCCTTTCAAATGCATCCAGAAATTTATATACATAAGTTAGACCATCATAATAAGGCAAGCTTCTTACCTCAGATGATACACAATGCAATGATTTAGTCATCATATTACAACGCAATGTAGATACTTAGTGAAACCTATTCTGTTAGTTCTCCAATTCTTCGTCTGAATCTGATGTACAGGAGCTTTTTCTGTCCCATGCAATTTGTCCATCGGCTGTCAGATTAACCCAATCTTGGTCTCATACTGTTATCTTATAGATCTGGTCCAAATCATCGTTGCTTTCCTCATAGTCACAGGCCGATTTAGTATATTGTGGTCCTTCTGCAGGGTCCAATGGTACTACCATGCAGAGTGTTTTCCTTTCAAACAACATTGTCCGCTTCTTCAAATTGATGACCCCATTCATGTCAATAGCCAAATAAATTCCAAGGAGCGTGGGATATGGATTTCTGTCATCAACAATATCTATTACCTCAAAGTCAGCCAATGCGCTCGCATCTTCGATATCTAGAGTTATCCCATGCAATCTCCCCATAGGGATAATCTTCTATTGATTTTCCATTCTTAATTGAATCAAAGACCACTGCAGCATAGGCTTCCTCATATTTCCCAAGTCTATTTAGGAAAAGCATTCACATCTGACCCTAGATCCAAATAACTTCATCCATCTCGTATTCTATTATTTGTGTAGTGAGCCTCATCTCGTGTCATGTTCTTGTCTTATGTCTGCTGATATTTCTGACCACGCAGTGCCCATCAGACACATTATCCCTGCCAACACATTTATTTATCAACTCCTATAATCCTTTCATATCCCTACTATCGTGCAACAGTTTCATGCAAGTTTCTAGGAAAGTAGTAAGCATGGAGGGGTAAACTTCTTCAGATAGCCTATCCCGACTTCCTGAGGTAGAGGCTTTAGTGAAGTTTTTCTTTGCTTCCATGACTGTTTCCTTTGCGCACTCCAGATCAAACCCAACTTTTTTTTCTGGAGCCTTATGGACCCATCCAATTTCTTCATGTTGTTTTCCCTTATCATCACCAATCTTTAGACCACTTCGCAGCACAATATTAACATTGGGATCCTCTTCGCAAGGCTTTTCCCTCATCATTTGTAGGTTCTGGGTAGGTTGCTGAGGTTGTGCCTCCCTCTCTTGCATTTTAGCTATCAATATAGGGAATTCTTCTATCGTGTGGTCAAACTGGGTACAATATTGGCATGATGGGTGTGCCTATCTCATACACTCCCATGTGTAGTGTCCTAACACTCTGCAATTATAGCAAATAACTTTCCCTCGACCTATACTAGGTGCTCCTCCTCCACGACCTCGTCTGCGTCCCTGATATCCTCCACACGCTCCTCTAGCGCCTTGGTCCAGAGGCTGAATTTTTGTTTGAATTTGATATGCGAACATTCTTTTCATCATTAATTCATACCTATGATAGTTACGCTCATCATGGCCTACCAATTTAGAGAAGTTGCAGAATAACTGTCGTGGTGTCTACACAAATTTTTGCAGCAAGTGGAAATTGTCTCTTACATGTTTTCCTACTACTTGACAGATAGTGCACCACAACATGGGCCCTATACTTGGTCTAGCTTGAGCTTCCTACCTCAAGGGCATTGGCCCTCCTCTTGCCATATAATTTTCGAAAACAGGGTAGTGATCCTCATCATGCCCCTGGTTTTTACACTTAAGGCACAAACTTCTTCGCGCACCTTTGGACGAGTCGCTTTTTCCTTCTTCAAGCTTTGAAACTCCAAGCATAGGTTCTACAACTCTGCATGAATTTGTTGAACTCCAAATGTCATGTCCTAAATAGGTGTCCCATGTAGACTCATTGCGATCTCTAGTGCTTCCGCCTGTGTTCCTATATTTTGTTTTGGCAAAGCAATCCTTAAGTGAGGCAGGAGCATGGTTATAAACCAGTCACGGTGCTGACTATTTGTGAGATTCATATTGGCTTCATAGATTTTGCACTTCTGTCTTTGATCCAGCTCCCAGGGTGTTTCACTAATTCTCATCGTATTTTCCTTGAATCCCACTGCTGATTGCTTATCGGAATTAGGTCTATCGAACTCATTATTTAAAGCAGTTTGAGTGTCCGCTAATGATGCCAATGGATTATCAGTGTAGTAATTAATGTACAATGTCAATGCACGATCTTGTAGAGCAGTAACAAACTATGCTTTCTTCATATGATCATCTGTAATATTCTGTGCTGTCCACACGGCCTTCACAATGAACCAAAACTGCCTCGGGACCTCATTTCCCAAGCCCTTAAAAATGAGAAATTTCATTGTATTCAACATATTGAATGGTGGCAAAGGTGGTGGTGGTGTGGGCGAAGGTGTATGATGTGGAGGTGAAGGTGGAGGTGGTGTGGAAAAATGAGGTATTTGTGGAAACCCTTGCCTTATTAACTGGACAATGCTCTCTGTGAAGCCTGTGCTGCTCCCTCATTGTCACTCAGAGGAGGCTCGATCAGTGGGCTATATTCAAGGTCCGTTCTCCCTCTATCCCTGAAGAAATTTCCACTTCACATAGCTCCAAAAATCAAGGTAATGGCATAACCCGCTTTTCACAGAAGAGTATTTTAATCCAAGTATTCAAATATCTTAAGTACTTACCTTGCGGTCCCTTGAAAAAGCGTCGCTCTACTTCGCTATAACTAAATGAGGTGACGACTGTGAATTTTGTCACAAATCCTCCTATGAATCAATCAAGCTAGTTATCAATGGCATGTGCAATCTTATCTTTAGAAGCTTCCAATATCTGCAATAGCTCCGGGGTCCACACTATTAGACCATCAAGCCTCCACCTTCCTTGGCTATCTTCCAATTTAGTGATCCACTAGTATAGTTCGATCAGGAAGGTGCAGAAGAAGATCTCATGTATCTCTATGTATAGGTATATGTCCAACCACTATTCTTTCATCAAGAGTGGATTTCTGTTTTCTTCTGCCACAAATTCATGGATCTTTCTATCCAACCACTCAATTTCTTTCTTGGTCGGATTATAGTGATGCGACATCACACATCTCTTATGTAGATCCCTATCCCGGTAACGAAACCATTTGTTGGCTTAGTGGTTCTTGACCTAGGTTCAAAGTTAGTTTTTCCAAACAAATCCCTACACTACTGGCCCTTTTTTCATCAATCTGTAGAGCACGGACTGAAGTCTCACCCAAAGTGGTATGGGGGGATGCTGGAACCAAGTTTCCGCACCCAAAGATCAATGTAATGTTGTGTTATGCCCTAAATCTGCCCTCGTGTAGATTGATAAGCCTTTATGGATTATCGATATAACTCCCTTTAATCAGCCTCTAGACCTCCACAAAGATCTATGACTGTCTTTTGTGGACCCTGAATAGGCGGATCAATTACTTACGTGCATCAAAGATGACTTATAACCCAGTAATTACTCATATCGACTTGTGTGTTCAATAACTTCAACATAAAACAAGATAATCATTGCGTAAATAGTTAGCATCAATTACATTCATATAAAAATACAAATAATGTAAAGTCACACATCAATATAATATTATTTCATAAACCCATCATTTATCACAATATAAATGCATTCATGTAAAATAGAGTAAGTAGACAAAAGACAAGAATTTTTGGAATAATCTCTTTATTAAAACTTCAGTTATGCTTACAGACTCAAGACTTCACCATGCACTCAACTGTAGAGATCCACGCACTCAGCTATGGACTCTACTCTAGGCCTCTGTGCACACAGCTGCAAAGCCTTTCTTCTACTCTAAGATTTCTACGATCTTCCTTCTATTGACCCATTATATTCATCTTCATCATCCTTACTTTTCTTAGACATCCTAACACACACCTATTTATAAAATCCCATGGTTTGTAGACCATGGGTAGATATTCAAAAGTAGACTCAACCTACATAAAATAAGGGTAAAACCCTTTATGACACTTTAACTATCTACGTGCTCCGCGACCACAACTTGTGGAGACTTTACATTTTATACAACAAAACTTGGGCTTTCACTCTAAAACTTGGGCTTTTTCCCCAAAATTGACCCTAGAGGACCCCATCCCAATAGTGCTTTAATCAAACCTAGTTTCTGTTAATTAAATGTGCTTTACATTTGGTAGAGATTTTGGCAGATTCCGCCAAATCCAGAACGACCCCAATTTTAGGGGTATTGATTGAAGTTTTCTAGATTTGGAAGAGGTTTTCTAGGAGAAAATTGTTTCTGCCATAACTTGGGAAAAAGTCGACCAAATTAGGATCAGAAAAAAGTGTTCTTAGATGATTTAGACATTATGAACACAATGTAATAGTTTTTAGAGGCAATGAGGCACTTTTGTATGTGATTTTTCCACATTGAAGTTTAAGGAAGCCTAGGGCCACCAGGGGAGGAGGACAAGCCTAGAAAAATTGTAGTCCAGTTGCAGAGCTTGAAGAGTCATATTAGAGCTTTTTCGATGCTCTGAGTACATTGAAGTAGGTTTCAGGAGCTGTAGAGCAATGTAAACTGTACTTTTTTCCATTTTGAGAAAATATAGAGGCCCAAGCCATGAGAGCTAGACCAAGGAGATGTAGCCTAGGAGGGGTGAACTCCTTTACCAAAGCAATTTTTTAAGTGTTCTTCTTGATGGTTTTCTATAATTTTACTTGTTGTTTTTCAACACTTTACTTTCATGCCCCCGGATGCGGGTGATGGAACGTTACATAGGGTCGGGCCACATGTCCAGCATGTGCCGCCCCGTGCTCACATAAATGATTGATGGACTTAGCCGTCAAAGGCTTAATCCTGCATGGTATTAGCTCAAGGCATTCAATGCCGAGCAGACTGAAGAGATGGCTGCAGTTATGGTGCGCGCCCAACGAGGGAATGTGGCGGGTTATCAAGGTTTGGAGACGCAAAACACAGTTCATCGTTATGGTGGAGAGGGGGAATTGCAGACGCAGAGACATTCCTCGCAGGTGCAGACTCAGAGGTGGGTGGTTATCCCACCACCTCAATCTGCCATCTTGGCTCTTCATCGCTCTAATTCAGGCTCTTGCCTTGGGGGGAAGTGGAAAATTGCGAGCAATCAGGGTAAATTGGCTTCGAGGAAGGAGGTTCTGGTGGCGAATTCAGAGGTTGTCGCGTTCGGGAGGTTCTGGAGGCGAATTCCGCCTTGGGGTTGGTCTCACAACTCACCCAAGGCTATCAAGGAAGACAGAGGATTGTCCATGGCGAGGCTACGGGAGCGGCAACCTTGTAGGAGGGGATCTGGGCGGGGCTCATCCTCTCGCCCTTCGGCAGCGAGAGAGCACCACCATTGCTGCTGCTACTATTGCTATAGGCGGGCAGGGGTTAAGCCACTCCAAGCTGGGCAATTCATGGAGGTTGGAAGCTTGAGCGAAGGGGAGCCAGTCCTTCCAGCATTTGGCTCGGTTGTGTTCATCCTGGGCAACTCCAAGGATCAAACAGGTATCAATGCTCATATTTTAGTACTTTTTACTCAAGCTCCTGAAGGGAATGACTGTGGGACGCCTCAAGGAATGGTGGAACAACCTCCAGAGGGCGCTGGAAAGGAAAGCCCTATTCTACAGCCAACATCTATGGTGGGCACCTCAGGGAAGGAGCTTCTACCTGCTCCCTCGCACCCCCAGGCGCAGGAATCTCAAGGCTCAGCAGAGGATAAATGGGCTGCCATGTGGGAAGGAATCCCTGAAGGTCAGGGGTGGTGCACTATCATGGAGGAAAAAGGTCCCGCTAATGAATGATCCCACGACACGCGCTCTGGCTCCTGCCTTTCTCTCTCAGCTCGGGTCCAGGAATTTGGTTGCTGCGGGTATATGGGTACGGGTTAGCGCTATGTTTGTTCACTTGCAGTTTTTCATTCTGTCTAGTTTGTTTTGGTCGAATTTACTCTCAGTCTGTCTCATCTGTGTCGTTCCACAGTCTGGTTGTGAAGGAAGCCCCTGCGTGGGTCATCATGCTCATGTTTAATTCAATGTTTCATGCTCTGTCGACTGTCAAGTCGAATTGGTCTCCAGTCTCTGTTAGTTTTTTTGGGGATTTTTGGAAGTCCGGTCAATGCTGCCCCTGCGTGGGAGCTTTTTGCTTCAAAGCTTAGATATCCCAGGCGCCACTGGCGGCCATGGAAGTCCTGTTTCACTGCTTGTGAAATTTTCCTGTAAATATAATATAATAGACTAGATAGTTTTACCGAGAAAAAAAAAAAAAACACTTTACTTTCATGCTTTTCTGCTCATGATTTCACATAAAACTTGACATAAAATTTACCTGTTTCCAATCACAAACAACATAAGAGAACCTTGCACATGAAGCTATTGACAAGCATTTGTTTAGAAATTTGAAGTTGAAATTAGCACAAAAAAACTAACATTCAACTACAGATCAATTTTGGAGCCTTCCTTCCTATTCATAGGAGCTCATATTTCATTGTTTCAGGTATTCATGGATCGTTTGAGAGTTATCTTTTTCATTTATGCTTGTGTTGGCTTGCTTCCACACCTAACTAATCTTTCTAACTCACAAGCTCATCTCTCGACTTAGTCTCACAATAGTTATGGGCTTGCATCCATAACTTATGCAATCCTTGATGGAAAGCAACCTTGATGATGGGAATTACACAGTTCTGACTAGCAATTATCCTTGATCTCAAAAACTTCACAGTCATGGAAGGAAACCCGACACTGATCCCAGAAACTGCATAATCCCTCATCGAGCTCAGAAGCTTTGCAATGCACTTAGCCAGAAAGTTACCCAGTCCCCCAGAACTACACAGTCTTTCCCAACAGTGCGCATGGAAATTTTCCCTGAAAAGGAAAAAGCAAAACATCATTAAAAAATAGAGATCTTTTTTTATTATCTTGGAGGAGGCACTTTTGCTATTTTTAGAAACTTTCACCAAGTGTCACTTTTTCCTTGATTTTAGGCATGTGCGTCATAAACCCTAATTCACTCAAATCTATTTAATTGACACCTATAGAGTTCAATTTCACATTCAATCTTGGAGCTATAGCATTCTCGATGAGATCAAGGAACCTTCAGTGTGGTTGTCATCGCCTTTTTGGGCGAGTTTCTCTTTTGTCGCCTTTTACCACTTTTTCTGTCGCTTTTTGTCACTTTTCTTGTGTGAGTGTTGTGTTAGTTATTTCTCTTCGTAGTTGTTTGTTTTTAAACTTGTTTTATCTTTTAGAAGTGTTATTTTAAGTGTTTGTGTGCCTTTCAGAAGTGTCACATTGGTTTTCCTGTTTTTTGCACCAATGGTCATTGTTGCGACGACTCTCCTCATATACTTGATTTTCCTTATTTTTGATAAGTTGATACACTTGATATAAATGGATTTACTCATACTTAGTCATTTTTTCACTTAACTTCACATCATCACTCACTTTTGCTCATTTTTCACACTTCCATCGGAAAAATATGCATTTTCTTTGGCTAGATCTTGCTTTGCCGAGTTGGGCATTGCGAAATCCTAAGGATCAAGCCACAAGCTTGGCCTCTGGAACTACACAATGTGTATTACAGGCTGGCTCCAACTATGCATTACTCAGTTCTAGGAGTCAACCTATCACCTTAGCCATTGAGATTGTGCAATGCGTAGTCTCTCCGAATCTCTGCATAGGCTAGGACTGCACATTGCGCTATCCCAAGCCTCAAGCTTCATCCTTGGCTATTGGGACTACGTAGTGCACAATTCCCATAGGTATCTAGTCCCTCTTGCCAATGAAAATTGTGCAATCCTCCCCATTAGATGCCTGATGTCCTGCTTGATCATGCCTTGTAAGTAGACTTTATAAAGACTGATATTTGCTTGCCATGAGTGTCTTTTCTGTCCCACAGGTACCACAATTGTTGAGCTCTTCTCTCTATTAGTCACTGTTACCATGGAATCAAAGAGAACTTATTCAAAACAAACCAGTGAAATAAGTATTGGAGAAGCAGTTGAGGAAACATGAGTAGAATTTCTAGTGTATGTAGACACTCAATTGTTTATAGGAAAGGGGTCAACACTAACATGGAAACAAGTTAATGAACCTCTTTCATGAAAGATCCTTGAGGTAGATCTAGAGGAATGACATGTTTATCTTAGTATCTGGAAGTCAGGGATACACAAAATTGCATGTAGATGTGCAGATGTCATCAACTAGATTGTATCACACATTGATGAGAATACCATGACATTGAGTAGTGTCAATGGATAGAAGCTTGCTACCTTTTAGGCAGAAGATTATCAGTGCATGTCACCCACAAATATGTGAATACACGTGACATTGTCAAAGATGGGTGAAAGAAACATCAAAGTTTCGACAGGCACCCCCTGTGTATATAAGACAAATTCCCTCAAGAAGGCCTACCAGCTCATGGTTATCTTATCTTGTATGATCCATGGTTAACAGAGCATGAAAACATTTCCTAAAGGGTGGGCAGTCTTATTTGACTAGGTTGTGAATGAGGGGAAGCCATTCAATTGGTGAGATCTGTTGGTTTGACAGTTGAGGGCCCATGTAGCGTAGGCTTGGAGTCCTCCCGATGGTGAGCAAGAAAGATTCTACATGTCTACATATTTATTGGATGCAATATGTACACAACAATAGTTCCTCGTCATGAACTGGACATGGACACAATGATAATCTACAGTGCATATCTATTGCAGGTTCCTTTTGGATTGCAGTCATTGAGGAATAATGGCACAAATAAAATTTTCTTGCATAAAGTTTTACAATCATAGAAATCAAAAGCACGACACAAGTCTATGAAAAGTTGTTCAAAAGATTGAATAGAGTCATTAGGCAATGTGTTACACCATTCTTGTATGTGCCATTCGAATGTGAGAATGAACAACCTACAACCAACATTCTCACAATGGTTGCTGTGCTTTGTGAAGAAATTAAGAAAATGTGTAGTGTGCTCAAATAAGTTTGTTTCACCATCGCATCCCAACTAGACCTCACACCATTTGGAGTAGGAGTCCCAACAATGGGTGGTAATGTTATGCCTTGACTACGAAAATGCACATAGTGAAGTAAGGTAACTTTGGGTGAGAGCAAGTGTGTGACCCCGTGAAAAAGCCAAGTGTGATGTATGAAGGTTCCAACACACGAAGGGAAAAGGAAGTACGCCCCTTGTAATCCTGTAATGGTATGAAACTTGAAAGGAACGCATGATCATAATGACATCGTAAGCTAAGATGTAGAATAGTCCACAACTTAAAGTGATGAATTAATACAAAACACGCATTCAACAAGATTCACACAAATGCAAATGAAATAGTTCATAAGCATAAGCATAAGTTAAATAACATACATTGTAAATGCAACAAGAATAGTCCTACTATATTCAAAACATATGCATGAAAGTGTGTCGACTCTGATTTTATTATAAGTGAAAGTTCCATTCATACATACACCATTGATGAATCACTAGCTCCAATAGTGGAACATTAAAGTCAAGAACACTTGCTCCTCCAAAGAAATATACTTGCTCTAGGCTACGGAGAAGCCAAGGCTCTTCACAATACTCCTAATCTCCTTCTAAGCTCAAGCCTAGCCAAAAGCTTGGATCCAAAAAGCATGTTACATGAGTTATGAGGTTCTATTTATAACAAGAGGGGGTGACTCTTCAAGTCCCATTTGTGACCTTTGGACTACACTCATGACTCTTAATCTTCTTTACAAAATGACTCATCATATTTCAATATTAACACTTGGAATTTCACTTACGACATAATTACAAATAATATTACATTTTACACTTGTAACCATATAATACAAAATAGGGTAGAGACAACTTGACAAATCAAAAAGACACAACACTATGATGCTTGAGTTTGGGAGAAATTTAGCTCAGAAACCTCCACTTGTTGCTTCTCAGTCACATATTGGTTCCAAGCTTGGTACTGTGTGATGGTGTCCCCAAACTTCATGATGGTGTCTGGATGGAAGAAGACTCTAGCTTCCATGGCATCTAGATACAATGTCTTGAAACTAGTTTCAAGTTTGTTCTGAAGCATGAGCGACAATTATTTGATTTGGACAGGACCACCGATGTAATTCTACATGTTCTATCTATTTAGCTTCAAATATGCGTTGGTGGCAATCTGTCTCAGCTGCTCCAAGTGCTCTTTGATCTCCTATCGGACTTGGTTCTTAGGTTTGGCATTGGTGAGTGAACCGACATATGGGATCTTGCATGTTTTCACCCAAGACATCCAAACTATTGAACAATTGTACATATGAGGCATGAATGACAAAAATAAATGAGGCGAGCTACTTGTTATTCTGAATCAACATCTGAGTTATCACTTCTCCAGCTCTGCCAATGAATTCATTTTATTCACTAAGTCAAGTGGTGCCCCTTTGTATCACATTGTCCATTATTGCACATAGGTGATGGAAACTTGTATATTCTTGAGAGTTTTAACAAAATATATGCTCTATTGGTGTAGTCCATAAAAATGGACAACTACTTTATGTACAGTCGCAAACCCCTCATAGATCTTCCTCATGGTTTCTCTAAGTGTTGATACTTCAACAAGTATAATTGCTCACATCCCCTCCATGTAAACTTGTGTCAAAATTGCACTCTTTGCTACTGCATGGAGTTGTTTTGCCTCTTGCCTGGCAGCCTGCACCTTCTATGCCCATTACTCATTCTCAACCATAAAATACTAAATGTTTGATCTTGTTGCTCATGCAAAGGCCAAATTGGCTTTGGCAATGGTATTTGGATGCTTCTTGGTGTTCACCACTATCACCCTTTCTTTAACAAATGGAGGTGATGCCTCAGGTCTGATCGAGGAGGGGAATTTACCTCGGATGAATTTTTCAACTTTTGTGAAGAACATGAAATAAGAAGGGAATTCTCTACTACAAGGAATCCTCAACAAAATGGAGTGGTGGAAAGGATGAATAGAACGGTTCAACAAATGGCTCGTGCTATGCTTGATGAGTCTGGAACTCCTACAACCTTCTGGGGTGAAGCTACATTTGCTGCCATTACTATTCTCAACAAAACAAACGTTCAGGTAAATAGCAATCAAACTCCTCATGAACTTTGGTGTGGTAAGACTCCTACTGTAAAATACTTCAAAGTTTTTGGCAGCAAATGTTACATGAAAAGGACTGATGAAAAACTTGGCAAGTTTGAACCTAGAGCAGATGAAGGCATTCTCCTTGGTTACTCTTCCCGAAGTAAAGGATATAAGTGTAACAATAAAAGAATTGGAAAAATTGTTGAAAGTATTGATGTGGTGGTTGATGAAGCAGGCAACAATCCAAAGCAGATAAAAACCGAAGATTTTGAAGATGATGAGGACTATCCTTCAACATCAAATTAGACTAATGCTAAAAAAGAAACTGATGAGGCACCAGAAGAATAGATAAGGGTAGAAGAAAAGACTCCATCCAGGTATGTCCAAAAGAACCATCCAGAGACTCAAATATTGGGGAAAAAATAGGCAGGTGTACAAACAAGAAGAACTATTACAGAAGCTTCAAGCTATCTAGCAGTGCTCTCCTCCGTCGAACCATGAAATATAAGTGAAGCATGCAAAGATGAATGCTGGGTCAAGGCCATGAATGAGGAACTTGAGTAGATTGAAAAGAATAAGACTTGGGAATTGGCTGCTAGACCTAATGATAAGAAATGACCAAATGGATATTCAAAAACAAGCTGAATGAAAATGGAGATGTTATTAGAAACGAGGCTAGACTTGTTTGTAAAGGGTATGCTCAACAAGAAGGTATAGACTTTGAAGAAACTTTTGCACCAATTGCTAGAATTGAAGCCATAAGAATGTTCCTTTCTCTTTCTAGCTTTCAGAAGTTCAAATTATATCAAATGGATGTGAAATCTGCCTTTCTAAATGAAGACTTAGAAGAAGAAGTGAATATTGAGCAACCAGATGGATTCATCCTTGGAAATTATCCAAAACTTGTATGCAGACTCAGAAAGGCTCTCTATGGTCTTAAATAGGCTCCAAGGGCTTGGTATTATTGTCTAGACAAATACCTCCAGCAACAAGGTTTTTCAAAAGGATCAGCAGATAGCAATCTATATATAAAGATTGACAATGATAAATTGCTAATACTTGTTGTGTATGTTGATGATATCATCTTTGGTAGCAATGAAGAAGCCATGAGTCAAAACTTTGCTTTGGTGATGCAGAAAGAATTTGAAATGTCTGTACTTGGTGAGCTCACATATTTTCTTGGTTTACAAGTCCAACAAAACAAAGATGGTATCTTTTTATCGCAAACGAAGTACCTCAAGCAGATCTTGAAGAAATATGGCATGGAAGATTCGAAACCAGTATGTACCCCTATGGTAACAGGATGCAGCCTCAGCGCAAATGATGAATCGACAGTAGTACATCAACCAACCTATAGAGCCATGATTGGTAGTCTGCTCTATTTGACAGGTATCCGACCAGACATCTTGCATGTAGTGGGAATAGTTGGAAGATTCCAGGCTAATCCAAAAGAAGCACACCTTCAGGCAGTTAAAAGGATTTTCAAATATCTTCAAGGAACACAAAACTATGGCTTATGGTATCCTAGAGATACAGATCTCACACTTCATGCATATATAGCTGCAGATTGGGCAGGAAGTGTGGATGAAAGAAAAAGCACTAGTGGTGGTGCATTCTTTATGGGGTCCAGATTAGTATCTTGGTTCAGCAAGAAACAAAGTTTAATTGCATTATCTACAGTTGAAGCAAAATATGTGGTTGTTTTATCTTGCTGCACACAACTCCTTTGGATGATGCAAACATTGCAAGACATTCAAATCGCTTGTACTCCAACTATCTCCATTTTATGTGATAATACAAGTGCAATCAGTATTTCAAAGGATCCAGTCATGCATTCAAAGACCAAGCACATACCTATCAAATATCATTTTCTCCGGCAACAAGTACTTGAACAAAAGGTCAAGTTGGAGTATGTTCCCTCCAAGGAATAGGTTGCTGATATATTCACCAAACCACTGCCTAGGGAGACATTTGAATACCTCAGATAGAAGCTAGGAGTAGTTGTTGCATCATCCTGCTGTTGACACTTATCTGTTTTAGAGAAAAGTGGTTATACGTGAGTTTCATGAAGAGCAACCATGTACATACGCTTGTTTCTATGGATATAGTCGCGTATATGTTGGTTTGAAGAAAAACAGTGGGCCAGACTCAGGATAAAAAGAGTCTGATATGGGTCTGATAGAGACCATATGGCACAGGTTCAAGGGGAGCATATACTTCTAACAATGCATTGTTGGCATTATCTTAGAAGATCTTGGTACAACTTCACAGTTGATTTTGATTCAAGTGGAACAGGCGTAGAGGGAAATCATGGTTGATGGTCCAGATGGTGATTGACAGATGTTGCTGATGACTATCATAGTATTGTCTTAGATATTTGGTCTCCATGTCATCTATTTCTTTTATTATCAAGGTCATGTAACGACCTATTTTGGTTCCCCAATATGCCTAGGATGGATGATGTAATATTATTGTTGTATCATGTATAAATTTTTCGTATATCCCCACATGGTTGGATGGATGAGTCAATTTTGGCTGGAAGATGGATGTATGTATGAGTCTTTGGTGATAGGAAGGTCATTTATGATGTATAGAGTCAAGTTCTTTCTAGTAGAACATCTTTTTGCAGACCTTGCCTATAGTCAGGGGGGAGCATGGACATCACAACAGAGCAGAGATTTCAGCATGTACTGAAGGGGAGCATAACCCTTTGCCCTTGATGACAAAGGGGGAGAATTACTTTGAGAGACTTGGGGTTGCCATCGAGTCCAAAGGGGGAGATTGTTGGAATTATGACGCAGGATTGGCACTATGGCACAGGTATTGTCCTCGATGGAAACTCACTCGGCAAATCACTCAGATGACAGTTTAGGCTCACAGGCTCTTAGAATAAAGGAAAAAGAGGTATACACAATTTCCCGTTGACCAAGCCGCATATACACGCGGATTCACAGATCAAAAGGCACGTACGCGTATATGCGCACTTTGTTAGGTAAACTTGACTCAGGATAGAGTCAAAAGTTGACGAGGTTAAATAGTGATGGTTTTGGGGCACATGGTATTGTGCACCCATGGTATTCTGCCCGTGGTATTATATGTAATGGAGCCTATAAAAGGCTGGAAGGACTTCATTGTAATGCATGGCTTGGAGGTGAGCGGTGAAGGCTCACTTGGCCGGATTGGCCAGGGTTTTGGCCAAGGATAATGAAATTTCATTATGATTGGGTTTTTCCCCGGATTTGGGTTTTCCCAGATAAACATGTGTATTTATGTGTTTATGGTTATTGCTGGTTAATTTTATATTTATTCCTCTCGGTAATTAATTTATGTTCTTGGGTAAATTTCTTAACAATGTATCTTTGAAATTTTGGATCTCCAAGGTCTGAAATTGCTAAGTGTGGTATCTCTATGAGTCCTCTTTGTAATGGCACTAGTTTGATCGAAATTGGATTCTTCAAGAAGAAGTTATGCCCAATCTCCCAAGATGGCTTGATTATACACTTTTCAATGAAGCGAACTTGTATGAAGTGACACGTGTCACTGTTTCAACCTTCAGACCTGAAAATAATGCACATAAAACTATAGTCCATTCTCTTTCTGTAAATTCTTATGAAATTTCAATCTGATACTCAGAGAGAAAGTGATGATGCTTTTTCCAGGTTCACCTATTTGGGATGTATTTTGGGAGCTTGCAAAAACCCTAAAATCCTTAGATCATATCTCCGAAAATATAGCCAGAGAAGATCTAAAATTCAAACCTGAGGATCATCGAGATTTCTTCTAAAATGGGTGTTTTTATTATCTTCTGAAATGTCACAAAAAAAAATTATAGAGAAAATTCCACGATGACTTATTTAGAGTAGCAAAACCCTAGAATCTAAAGCTCTGATACCAAATGTTATGATTTAGCTCACAAAAAAGATACAAAAGACGGATCAGTGACTTCAAAGTCAGCCTCTTCAAGGGGAAAACTCATTTACATTACACAAACAAACAATTATTCGATGATACAAATGACTAAACCTCCTTTCTATACATAGGAGTCTAAGGGGTCACAATATAATCAAAGCTGACATAACAATAATAATATAAGGGTACAACAATAACAATAGTGGGCTTTTATGGGGCATAGTAATAACAATATGGGGACAATAAAGGCACAATAATAACAATAAGGGCTTCAATGGAAATAGTAAAGGGGGAATCATAAGTATTATAGGGGCCTAACAGGTCATTACCATGGTATTTTCCCATAGTAATCAAAGTGACAATGCTTATTTAATCATGTCAAAGGGTACTAACAAAATTACCAAGGGATATACCAAAGGTATTGGATAAGGCTAAAGTTATCTAAGGAGATGGAAATCAAGTTTTTCGGTGTAAAAGTTGTGAATTATTTATGAATAATCTGATTTGAAATAGGTGTGCACTAGGGAGCATGGAGATGGCTAAGATCTAATGGATTTGAAAGAAAAAATATTGTTTGATGAGTTTATGTTTATACCTAAAAATGATAGATCTATGATGATGATTTAATTATTTGCATATATAACAATATGTGTGTTGAGATTTTGGTGTGATAGATGTTGTGTTATGCAATGAAAATATGGTTTAGTGATTTAAGATCTATACATTGTTTTGCCTTTGAATGATCGAGTACATACACTTATTTGTCTTTGTAGCATCGCGTATATGTTCTGAAATATGTTTTTCAATATGTTAAGATATGTATGTGGGTTTTATTGTTGGTAGTCACATACATATTCACATATGCTTCATGGAAGTCACGTATATATGTTAGGGTTCACAGTGTGCCTTAGTGATGACACTTGATGAGTTCTGCTCTATTTTCTATTATCTATCAATGATGTCTCTATTTTGATGATCTGTGTCTAAAAATGATGATTGGGTTGTTTGATTGGTATTGATGCTACAAAAGGGATCTGTAATTCATTTAGTAAATCTGTGATTGTATGTATGGTCTAGTAATTGGTTCAATATTACATCACTTCATGATTATGTTTTCTCAAGTTTAAGATCTGTACACAGGAGGGATACAAAGGAAATGCATATATACGTGGGTCTTATTTAGGAAAATAACATACATTTTATTACATTTTTTATTCTGATTTTGTTTTATAATCAGTGGTTTGATGCTTTAGAAATTCAATTGATTTACAGTGCCTCTGTGACTTAGATTCAATATTTCAGTTTGTTATGTTATTTTGGGTTTATTTTTGATATGGTATAGTTCAAAAATGTGATGAAAGGTGTTATATGGGTTTTTTGATGATTGTATGATAGATGGATCTAGTTTGAAACATTCTAAAAAGTGGTCCACAAGGAGATGAGGGTTGTAGCCTTCTGTAAGCTGGTAGGAGGTCCCTTCTAGTAGTAGTTGGTAAACAAGATCAGGGGATTGTAGCCCCCCTTCTAGTAGGAGTTGGAGAATGAGTGGAGGTTGTAGCCTCATGCAAGTGGTTTCCTGTGTACTAGTAAGAGTATGCATCAATACAAAAATTTAACGAAGATTTTCTTTATATACTAAGAAAGTAGATAGAGACATGAGCAAGGTCATTTTTTCCCACATTGGGTTTCCACCTAAAATCTTGGTGTTCTATGTGTCTTTCTCATGTACTATGATTTATATGCTCTTTACCACTTACTTATTTTATTATACACTGGTTAAGCTAACTCACTGATGGAAGTTAAGATAAATTAAGTAATATGTATATAAATTGTTTTCATTCACAAAGGCTGTGTACATATGCCAGTTGCATGAATAACAATAGCGTATAGAATTTAGAATAAGAAATAAAAATTAAAAGTGAGTTAAAAATACTAATTCACCCCCCCTCTTAGTATTTTTCCCAATAGATATTCTCGTGCTACCAAGAGAAAACCCCACAACACTAAAATATCTTCTAGATTGGCCAGCGGTATCCTCACGATGTTGTAGTTTAGGTAATTTTTAAGAATTTAATATACCAAAAAACATGACCAAAGGAATATGAACATGAAATTTTATGGTTAGGGCTTTCAACCATGACTTACCTAGTGAAATCCCTTGCTTATTTATTTTTGGAATCTCTTGTTGAGTCCATGCCATCCTTTCAGACAAATTGGTGATCACTCTCTCCTCCTCTCTCTTTCCCCAATTCAAAACTATCATAATGACAAATGAGGATGCATGGCCATTCTTTTATATAAAATTTGTCTATTAATTAATAATGATCCTTTTTTATCACTTTTTGTGTTTGGGAATGCCTTAATGTTATTACCTTAATAATGACTCTTTTTGCAAGAGTGTTGGGGCTTTTTATTAATCTTCTTCCTAGTCTGTTATTTTGGTGGTGCCATTATGACAATGGGCCTTAGGTACATCTTTCTAAACTGGCATATGGGTCTCACATAGATCATTATCCATTGCATTTTTCTCACTAGTGCCATATTCACTGTGCCTTAGGTCCAACCCTATCAAATTGCAACATTATCCCATCTCTCTTATGCACATCGTAGCTTAGTGGTAGAGATTATCTGTACATGGATGCCCTAGTATCTAGCACCTCTTTGTCATGTTGGTGTCCATGCAATGTCTTATTTACTCTTTTATATAATTCCTCTTGTTGACCCACTATGACTTAGAATCCGAGCCTCATCTACCCTTCTTCTTCACTTTCTGGCCTTAGCCAAGGAGGACTCCACACTTTGTCCCTCGTGTTCACTATATTTTATTTTCCTACTTTTACATGATGAGCCTTTGTCTTAGTTTACCACTTTTTTCATCCTCCACTTGGCCGACCATTAGCTTTTGCTTGGTGTTTTCTTCCTTATGATTTTAGTGGTTCCAATATCATAACTAGTTTCTATCCTTATAATACTTGTTCCTCCAGAGATAACTTCCTCTGTGCCCTTCTTATGCTCGTTAAACCTTGAAAGGAACAAAGTACCCTTTTATCACATTTTTAGGCTTATTAAAACTAAATGAAAAGGGAATATGTTGAGCTTTCTTGTCTTCTCTTTCATACTCATTAAACCATGAATGAGACTAAAAATAGAAAATGAGAAAGAAATCATTTATTTTTGTTAGTTGTCAAAATGGAAATGTCACTTGAATAACCCTTGAACATGACGCCCCTTTGAGTCATTAACTCACAATTACATCTTCGCTTGTGTTGGACACCTAATCCTAAAGGGTTAGAGTGGAAGCTGAATGGACAAAGTAGTCCAAGAGACCTTGGGATGTGAATCCCAACGGTCACCATATTGTACTATAAATGTACATCTTTTGTGAATAAAAATTGTACTGGATGCTTTATCTTTCCTATTCTTTGTCGCTGACCATGTCTGTTTAACATGGTATCAGAGCAGGCGTATTCCTGCCCTACAAAATTAATGTGAGCCATTTGTCTTATGGCCTTTTTGTGCAATTTATTTCTACCACATTCCTCTGCCTGACACTGCAAGCGCAAGCGTTGTCCAAGCTGTTCTGACATGTCTATCTGCGCGCGCTCTATTCTGCATACCTGCCTCTATCCGCTGCATGAAAAGAAATGCTTCCTTGAATAGGGCTGCCTACCCTCATTACCTGCGCTCTGTTACGCTGAATGCCTGAAGACTGCCAGAGGTGAAACGCCTGGCCTGCAAGCTGCTGAGTGATAGGCTACTGAGTGAAACGCTTGGCCTGACAGGTATTCATCGCTATTATTTTTTCTATTAAAACAAATTCTTAGAGAGGTGTACCGATTTCGTCCTCAGTCTCCCTAGTTCGTGAGACCCCAAACTTGGGTGCTATGTGCTGTTTTGGTTTAATTTTTTGAAAACGGTCAGATATCCCCTCATTATCTTCGAACTAGCTCTCCTGCTCTCATCTTCGAGACTCATCTTTAACACTCCAACCCGACTCTGCTCTGAGCTCTCTATCACACACGATATATGGGATTGGGGATGGCATTGCTGTAGAGGTATTTAATGAGAGGAAAGGCAGACCCAGTCGGGCGGCGGCTGCAAATTGGAGCGCATTCACCTCTACGTGACGATTAAAGTTTTCGTATTTTATTGCAAATTGATGTTTAACAATTGAAAACATGCATGAATTCGTAAGTTCTTGGACATTATCTGAGAAAAAAAAAATATTATACTCTTGGAGATTGCCTGCAAAGTTTTCAACAATCAGAGGCTGCGTTTTTCTAATTGGGAAAGATTGGTGCAACTCATTTGCATTTAATGATGTATTTAATGCACATAAATGATGCAGTCAATGCACATGTAATAGCTTCACCATCATAGCAATTGGCTGGAATAGCACCACCATGGAGCAGCTGCATAGTCGTGTGACGAACTTTTCAATTTCATAGGCTATTGGATTCAAATTTGATGAGTTGTGAAACGTTGGGATTCCGGATCTTGGAAGGTGGATCCTATAAGCCCTTCTGGAGACTATGTTTATATGCCGCTGCCGCTGTCCATGTCTGTTTGAATCTCATAAGAATGAAAGATAAATTTTATGATTTTGATCCAGTCCAGTCCGACAAAGAACAGTTAACTACGTCCTGTAATTCAGAGTAACGACAGGGACCGTGTTGTTGAAACAAGAGACTTGGGTTTGCTGAAGCCTCTTAAGTTAATGATCCAAATTTCTTAAAGAAACATCGGTTCATAGTGGATTTCTAAAAACGTATGTGGCTTCTCATTGCGCTGAGACTATCAAGCCTAGTTTTCGAACCAAGATGGTAACTTATGACTGTAGATATGCAGGCATTTGCATGGAGGTGTCATGTACTATAAAATTATGCCTTAGTATCATGGCATACTTGTGAAAGATGGCTTTGTTAGACAACCACCCATCAGCATGCAACCACCATATTAGCTAGCTCTTGTTATGTTGTTTCCTTCGACTGGTTCATTTCAGTGATAGTATGTAATGAGGTTGATCTGGTGAGAATATAACAATGCATTGATATGTTTTCTGTTCTCGGCAAGTCATGAAGGCTTTGTGCTTTGAATAATTCTGAATGCTGGTGTGCGCTCTGTTGGATTCTGTGTTGAATTGAAGGCTTGAGTTGGTATGCAAGTGGTTTGTGGTATGCGTTGAGTTCTTTCCTTGAAGGCTGTGCCGATGTTCTTTAAAGTTTTCAATGACATGTATTTTGACATATATGGATTATGAACCTATGTGATCCACAACAGGATGGTCAATAGAACAGAAATGGTAATGAATGAAGATGACATGTGTATACCATGTTTACTTTTCCAATACTAAAGTTCATCTCTCAGATTTGAATTGATATCAATAAAGAAGCATCAAAAAAAGAATTCGATAAAGATTATGTTAACAATAAGTTGTGGAACATGATCAAGGATACGAGCTCCGCTAATTCTATTCCACTTACAAACATTTCTAGAAAGATACTCTCGAAGCTCTCGGAGGTGTTGGGAGTTTTTTGAACAGAATTTTCTATACCATTGATGTGCTTGGCCCTTTAGCTTTAACAAGGGAATCAATCCTTATATATCACTTTGAGTTGATAATTTTTAAAGGAAGGAGGCCAAAACCAAAGTAGTAGAATATACCAAGTTTATACATTGCATTCCCTTTCTAGGCCTGATATTCAATAATTTGGAAATCATCATCTTCCTCACCTCGTGACTTCCTTAATGCTTCTTTGTTCTCTTTAGCTCCATCATTGATCGGTACTGGTTCAACCAATGGTGATCCATTGAAACTAAGAAAGCTAGCCACTGCTACAGATGCAAGTTCTGCATAAAGCTTAACAAATTTCTCATACATCTGTTGTTGAAAGTTTCCACCTTCTACTCAGCAAAATTTCAGAAAGAAATAAGGCAAACACCCTCCATTGGCTACATCGTATTTCCTATTCTACTTCCATTGGCTTATATGCTCAGATTGAAGTATCGAGATAGTATATTGAAGTTGGTATTGAAGTTTTTTTTAATCAGCTTTTATCTAATCATGATGGTAGAAAGTTGAAATTAAAAGTAGCATTTTCTGGAGGAGAGCTCAGTCATTTCCTGCCATTAGAACTATTACACTTTGATTTTAATAGTGGTGCACTTGTTATGGCTCTAATTGGTGGTGTATTAGAGTTTCTCAAAACTCTGATACAATCTACTATCGAAGACACGGTTAAAATCAGGAAAGACACTCTCTATGACATTCAGACATGTCTGCATAATGTACAGGAAAATATTGAGTTTTTGCAGCTGGAAACAAAGCTACAGCAAGAAGAACTACAACAATGGAGTCATCTTTCTGAACCTGTTTCTGTTCAGAAGATTGAAACAGACCTCCCGAGAAACAGCAAGTCAATAATGTTCCTGTTTCATGTCAAATAGCAGTTGTTGTACATGCAGATGCAGAAACTCAGGCTGCACTTCCCAAGCCCATCATCAGACCTTGGGAACAGCTTGTCCACAACAAGCACAGAACCGGTCTTGGATATGACAAGGACTTGTCCTTTCATATTCCAGACTACTCAAAACCCATTGAGTTTCAGAGTGCTAGTTTCATTTATGACAGTTCACCTGCTCCTCATGACAGTTCAGCTACAGTTGTTCCAGACTCTGCTCCTCTCCCACAACAGCAACAAGAACAACAGATCGTGAAATGCCAACACTGTGATCGAGTTGGCCATCTGAAAGATCATTGTTTTGATCTTCATCCATGTAAGCACTACCATAAAACTAGTCATTCTTCACACAGATGCTTTAGAAACAAACGTCCTACAAGAACAAAGATTCATCTAAGATGGATCGCTTCTTGGCAATGGGCATCAACAGCCAAGAAGATATTCCAAACACATGTTAGAACTTGCTCCAGAATATTGAACAATCTTGCAGTTGAGTTTTCTCCATCTTCTCACCTTATATCTGACAGGGGGGGGAATGATGGTCATCTACAAGCT
>APFE031155178.1:14415-139993 GCA_000404065.3 Pinus taeda | reverse complement strand
GAGTTCCAGGAATTGCATAAGCATTCCAGAGTTGTTGGTCATCCTTAAACCATCACAGGTTGAGACTTCCCTTTTACAGGTTGAAGTTTTACCTTTTATGTGGGGTGAGGCCTCCCTTTTACGGTTGAAGGTTTCCCTCTTTAAAACAATAGGATCACTTCCTCTAGCAGAAGACTTACAGCTTCTTGCCAGTTTTGGAAGAGTTCCAGGAACTGCACTAAGCGTTCCAGTGTTGGTGGCTATCCTTAAACCACCGCCCTTTTTACCAACATTTCATAGAGCACATTCAGCCTAGTGCTGCCATGCATTATTGCACATTTTGTATTACAGCTCTTTTCTTGGACTCATACATAACCCTTCGGATTAAGGGGGTGAATGTTGGACACCTAATCCTAAAGGGTTAGAGTGGAAGCCGAATGGACAAAGCAGTCCAAGAGACCTTGGGATGTGAATCCCAATGGTCACCATATTGTACTAGAAATGTACATCTTTTGTGAATAAAAATTGTACTGCATGCTTTATCTTTCCTATTCTTTGTCGCTGACCATGTCTGTTTAACAGCTTGCTTAAGAGTTGTACCATACATTTGACTCTATTTACTCCTTTGGTTGGTTACTCCCAGTCACTATGGAGCATGCTTTAATGCCTCCTACATTGTTGCATGATATCACGTGCTGCTAATTAATCATGCTTCCAAGACACTCTTATCTCATGTCGTTATGTATTTAAGGGAAGTCTCATACCATGTCAGCCTTTTGTAGTCGTCATTGACCATTTTTTGTCAATTATCGTTGTGTGTCAATTGTACTTCATCATTTCATGACTTAATCTTTTCTCATCATCTCTCATTTTGTTCCATGTTGATTGATGGGGGATACATCAAGGTCCTCCTTCAACAAGTCTTCTCCTATTGAATTCAGCTAATTATCCAAGCTCTTAATCTAGGACCAAGTAGTACCTTGGAGCTTGCATTCCTTGGTGGCAAGCTTCCTTGTGATCGACATTGGGTTTACATCATTGACTCTTGTTCGGTCGAGTCCATGAGTGTTGAACATTAGCTAATATATTAATACTTAATGTATTTTGATAGGTACCTTGGGGTCCATTTTCATTGTTTGGTCCCCTCACATCTGTTAACAATACACTTCATTGACTGCTAAGCAGGAAATTTCTACTATGCTTGGCATCAACACATCTATTTTCATCATATAGATTCATATCATCAGGGTTGTGTAGATGACCCTAGGTTGGGCACATCTCACTCTTCTATGGCACCCCTATCAATATGCATTAGAGTTATGTATCATTCAAGTAATTTGAGAACTACTATGGGGCACCTCCTCTATTATGTGTTCATAGTCCAATTGATATATACTATGACATAGATCGACACTGTATTTTTTGGTGGCTATGACCTTTCTGATGTGGCACATGGATCCACTATGTATTTTTTATGGATATTTCTTATCATTTCATGTGATGGATTTGTAGTATATGATTGGAAGCCATGTTTAGTTTCTCTTTATGATCGTGCATGGGTATGTCTGCCTCGGGGATGTTATCAGCAAATTTGAGAATTCAACATTTAGTTTTATCCAATCCATCTTTATAGTTTTGACACCTTCCTCCAATTTTGAGCTTTGAATATTGTTGTAATGCATTTTAGCCATTGGTTACTGTTATGGCCTCATGCATTATGGGTCATTTTTTATTATCCTGTTTTTATCCATTGAGTCAATACACATGAGGACCTTTACTAGAGACCCTTTCATATATTTTTAACCCTTTACTTTACTTATTTGTATGCATTATCACTGGGATACAATGCTCCACAGAGGGATGTTTCCCTAACCTCACATGGTTTCCTTTATCATTCTAGTGATGTTCATCCTGGACTAAACATTTTTTCCCAGAGCGGTTGGTGGAGGTTCTAGTGTCTTATGTTCCCTAGAAGATTAAATTAGAGGGTATGCTTTACAAGTTGGCTTGGTTTCATTATTGGAGAAGTTTCCTAAATTCTCTTTATCCAAATCATCTAGATGCATTCTCCTTAGGAGGCCTCTAGGCCTATTATTTCATTCAAAATGGCTAGGCTACTTAGAAATTTGGAGTGATTCAGTGATATGAGATCTTGAGCCTAGATCATCAAAGAGGTATATTTAATTTGGAGGAGGAGGTCAAGCTACAAGTTTGAGAGTAGGCTTCCATTTTTTGAGTGTAATTCATTTGTAGTTATTGCTTATGGTTAATAAAAGTTGGTTGTTCCTTCCCATACATGGTATGTGTATTTGAGTTTCATTTATGCATGTTGTTTTTATGCTGACTAGCCCTATGTAGAATGCTATTTTTCTTGTCTTATTGGTGCATGTGTGTAGGCGTTGGATCACTATAGATAGGAGTGATATCATGAAGTAGAAGTAATATTCTTGGCATCAAGCCAAAACCCCTTCATCAACATATGAGGGATCAAATATTTTCTCAACCTCTTTGCATGAGAATATCATGTATGAATGACATGGATGCATTACTTGGACATGAATATGTTTTTTTTTTCCTATTTATAATTGAACATACTAATTTTGGGTAGGTTCTAAGGAGCCTACTAGGTTAATAATAAGCTACTCTTAATAGGTGAAATTCTCCTATAACAAATATCCCATTCATTACTTCATTTGCTTCAGTCCTATTCTAATGTTAAATGGAGAATCCATATTTTTATTATGTTATAGTAACATAAGATATAGTTATCCTTGAATTCAAAGGATCATCTTCCTATTTTTAAGGCCTTCCTGTTCCAAGTCTAGCATAAATAATATTGAACAATTCTAGGACATGTCACAGAGGTTGATTATCCCTTAATTTTATAACATACTCATTATTGAGTTCATTTGAGAGATTGTAATGTTGAGGTTTCTATAAAGGGTCATTGAAAACTTCTTCTTTATTGATGAAATAATGAATTACTAAACAAATAAATTGTTACTTTGGATGAATATTAAAGGACTGTATGAGATTCACATCAACATGTATAGACTTGGAAAGATAAGTAGAATCCAAGGCAAGGATAATATTTGAGGAAAAAATTTTGTATGGTTGAGATATACCAACCATTTAAGAATCTTAATTAGAAATATTGAGTATGGATGGAATCCGAGGGATAATTTTGAAGTTAATGTAATTTTCGTAAATTCTATTTGATCCTCCTAATGGAATTGTGAAGGACAATGCCATGAGGATTAGATCACAACTAGTTATCTCATTTCAAATTTTTATAACATGTTATCATAGATTTGATTCAATAGCATAAATGGTATAAGTTTTGAGGATGGTTTTGATAATGATTCCAAGGGTTAAAAAAACTATTACACTTTGTTTTAATTTAGCATCCCCATTACCAAAATTCATTATGAATACAAATCAATTCAGTTTTCTGAGTGTACACTACATTTCACCATGATTTTATCAACTATTGTTTACATACTGGACACTAGGGAAAATTCTTAGCAGATAAAATTTTCTAATGAGATAAGTTCCATTCTTTTGCTAAAAATGATATTTACTAATTTACATTTTTCCTAAAACTAATTTCCCCAATTTCTATAGGACAACATTATTTTACCCCTAAGATCATGAAAAATTAATAGAGACTATATAAAATCCTTAGGGATTTGAATATTTTTATAAAAATATCTCTAAATAATTTATTGTTTTCATATTAAGTGTTAATGTGATTCAAAAATGTTTCTTCACTTTAAAATAAATGTCCATCCTTAAAATGTTCCTTGTCAAACATCATCTAGTTCAATATTTAAATAGCTATAGGTGGGTTTATGAATAAATATCCAATCCCTAAAACTTGAGCTTAAAATATTAGTTATCTTCACATGGGTTGTGTAATTTCAATTCCTTCAATGATTCTAAGGTGGCAACCCCTAGGTGACATAGGAATTTTCCCAAACCTTTGATGAAGTGCAATATGAATCTAGTCACCTAAAGGTTCATTTTATAGAGTCTTCCATTGCTAGGGAAACAAGGTTTCCAAGACATTGAGAACATTGATCCAAGAATATTAAACATCCGCTAAGAAATGGTACTCAATTCATTAGACACATTGTAAGAATAAATTATTTTAAGAAAAGAGTTTTGAGAAGTTGAATGGTTTCCCTTGGAAATAAGTGTTTTCTCATGTCCATAATTTCATAATATGCAAGGGTTGGTATAGTATGTTATATCATTACCATATTAAACTTATGCTACATCTAAAAAATAAAGAAACTTGTAAATATTTGATTCTATTTGTTGAAGAGTATAACTAATACGGATACCATATCCCAACAAGAAAAGGATCATTACCATATTAAACGTATGCTCCATCTAAAAAATAAAAAACTTGTAAATCTCAGATTCTATTAGTTGAAGAGTATAACTAAGATGGCTACCATATCCCAATAATAAAAGGATCATGGGATGAATCTACATCAACATGGTTTAGAAAATATGGACATTTTCTATGAAGTTAGTGAAAAGTGATAGATTGGAGTGTTCTTATGTCCATGATAATATTAAATTAGAAACCCAAGGCTACAATTTCTCATCCCTCTATTTGTTCCAATTTAAGAAAGAAAATATAAGGGAAGAAATCAAAATTGATACATCCCTTCATTGTGACTATCGATTCAAAATGTAATCAAACAGGCACTCATTCTCAAGGGAGATAGTAATATTCCTATATTGCTATAGAATAAAAGGAAAATAAATGTTAAGCTGCAGAAACCCATGATCATAAAACAAAGAAATCCATTCAAGAAACCATAAAATTAGGTTCTAATTGATATAGAGGAGATAAAATACCAATTTTATTGAATGCAATTGAAGAGGACACTAGTTCCTATCCTTTTCCCTAGCCTATTGGAATTATTTTCTCAAAACACTCAACAGTAATAGAATATACATTTCCTAACAAGAACAAATGTAAGAATAAAATTAATAACCATATAACTACTCTTTTCAAATATTATTTATATCAAATACATTCATGTAAAATATTATTTAATATTATTTAAACACTCTAGAATCAAAACATAAAACCCAAATAGAAACTCTTTAGGAATAAGAGGGAGGCGTCCAATGTGGCTAGGTTGTTGTTCGAAGTAATCATTTTAGGGATTCATCCCATCAAAATAGAGGAGAATAGGGCCTATACCATATGGAATGATGAAAATAAGACCAAAAGGAATGATGATGACATTCCAATGCATAATAGTGACAATATTTTCGTAAGGAACATGTGAATGAAGAAGATTTAAAAACTTTAATGTTTTGTCAACAATATATTTTAAGAGTAAATATGAAGAGATATTACATGAAGAGGAAGCTTTAGCTAGGGATCCTACTTTGGAAGGAAAATCAACTCCAAAATTATAAAATATCATCTTTCTTTTTAACAAATTATTAATTCCATCCTTGATGATGTAAAGGTATGCATTTTTGCATCTCAATCTAGTCCTCCCAAATTGGACAAATAAATATAATTTTTTTGATTTTGGGGTGATAGATGTATAAGGCCATAAACATGCCATTCAAATGCTAAAAGAAATATGCATTGAAATTTATATTGTATAGGAAAGAAAGTGGAAAGCCAAAATATATAATTACAAGGAAAAGTTGGCACACTAACAGCAATAACTATAACATGTATGTGGGACAGTGCTATAGGGTTTACATTATAGTTCCCCATCTAAAATTTATGGTATTTTTATTCATGAGAGTGAACGGTGAAGATTAGGATACAAAGGGAAGCAATTGGATATTAATATTCATACTTGAACATGGTTCCTTAATTTTTCTCCTGAGCATAACTTCATGTGTAGGATCTATTTTATGATTTAATTTAGTTTAATTTTATCATTAAAAATAATTTTTGGTGGTAGACAAAAAATGATGTGGGGGATGTGTAGCTAAGGGCCTTCTCCTATTTTGTCTACAATTGGGTAGTTTAGAAATAGTTTTCATAATTTTATGATAATGCAAAAGAAAATTGTATCCTTTTTGTTGGGGACGAGTATCCCTTATCCACGCTAATCCAAGGACGACATTATATAATTATCAGTAATCCTAGGAATGTACCAGTGAATAGACAAAATTATCAATCAACCCTTACAAATAATTGCAATTGCAATATGGTTCACTAGTATATTATCAAAGCGTTGTTCGAATCTCATGTGAGGTTGGTAGGGATACCAAGATCTTTGAGAGAAAATGATCATAAAGCATATCCTTTATTAATATTATAATGGCCAAGACAAATCTCTATTTCAGTTCACTAAGGAGAAGTGGCACCAAGTGGTTAAGGTTGATGTTCCAATATCCTCTCCTTTGGTTCCCAACGAGAGAATATTGGATCACTATAGAATGGGATGAATTTAATGATCTAAGAGAGTGGACGCTAGTAGAAAAAATGTTACGCTTATATACTCTATATGAGTTTAGCCACCAGGTTACAAATGTAATTACATTCATGAAATGTTCCTAGTGTTATCCTCCACAATATCTCAAGGTTGTAAGGATATCGATGAAGGCAACCTCAAACCACTTAGGGTTCAGTAGCTAGTGCTGCTAAACAAAAGAGGGATCTCTCTATAAAATTCACAACCAAATATGAATGGAATGGTAAAAATATATTAGGCTATATATGTTCAACTCTAGGGTTTTGAAATTTATGGTTTTGCTGGATCATGAGTGAAAATCGGGGAACTAGGTCAAAATATCAAAGGTTTCAGTTGCAGGAGATATAAAGGACCAGGGTAGGTATCCATTTGTGATACTTTGGAGTTTTGTTGATGTATTTTAGGGTGGAAAAGAAAAGATTCAAAATGAGCATGGAAATCATGAATTCATTTATCAGAATATAGGTAACATAAACATGAAATTCCTAACAAAACAAAGCTTAAACTTAATAATTTTGTTCAATGCCTTTTACGAAAATAAATGAAAATCATAGATATGGAAAGAAGATGAAATTGTCATTCATATAAAACTATAATAGAGAGAAAACATTATCACAAACTCACAACACAAGAATTCCTGAATAATAGTTGGAATTGTCCTTTGATTTCGTGTAAAAAAGATAATTGAATACAAGCTCCAAGATTTCTACTCACTAATGTCCAACCATTTTTGTAACTTAGATTGGGTTATATATAGAAAAAAATATCTTTTCCCCCTCTTAGGGGTTGAATCAAACATTTAAGGAACTTCTTACAATAATATCTCCAACCATACCTAAGACTAGGGAGGTTAGAAACCAACTCCTAGTTTGGTGCAAAACTAATTCATTTGACCATAAGAACCTATACGAGGATGAATCTATTTACTTTTTACTTTGATAAACATAATTACACCTCAATGCATCATCAGAATCACTAAAATGACAAATTACATCGGACAAAGTTGAGCTAGACTGAGCAAAATGACAAAAATGAGTTCCAGGTAAAAACGTAGCGAATTGCATGAAAGCATAGTGTGCTTGGAGAGCATGTAGCGTGCTTCTTGTAAGTGACTTTTGGAGGGGTTCTCGAGCTCCAAATCAAGACATGAAAAATGATGGAGAAAGATATGCTTGTCTACTATGCCATAAAATCTTAAAGAAATCTAAAATATTGGTTATAAATCTCAAAAAACCATTTCTACCATAGCTAGTCCAAAAATGTAGCGTACCTCTAAAAAACATGGAAAAAAGGTGTTTTTTGGTACCTTTTTAACCTTTTGGCCTAACAAAAGCTGCTGACATGGATATCTGGTTACATAAATTTAATGTGCAGGTCATAAGGAATCCAAAAATGCAAAATTTTCATGATTTGAAAGCCTCCAACAAAAATGGAGCATAGGACACGCTACATTTTCCGCTGAAAAACTGTGTAAAATTTCCAAACTGCCCAAAATCTTCAGAAAATTCAAAAATTTGTTGGAAGTGTTTTAAATTTGTTTCTTGAAGATAGGTAATGACTCTTAAAGCTATGACTGAAGCCTTAGCCAAAAAATCAATCTTGTCCCCCTTGTTTTGCTGAATTAGGGTTTCCCTTAGTTTTTTATTGATGTTTTGAATTCTGATTTGGGAAACCATCTGTCTGGTGTAATAATGTCTAGCCATGTGCCTTTGAAAGTTGGTGGCCCTATTGGCCATTTTAAGGAGATTCTCCAGGTGTAAATTAAATTTTTCTAACAATGATACCTTATTTTCTTGAAAATCTTCCTTAAAAGACGTGGTAAAACTTGGCTGCTTCATTGGAGAAGATGGCTTAGTGATGTGCTCTTTCTTCATCTTCAATCCTCTTGTCATATGCCTCCTAGGCTTGAGCTAAAAACATGCGACCTCAATCTCTTCTATATTTATGACTATATTACCCTTGGCACCACCTTTTTCTATAGCTATTTTAGGTTTGTCAAGCAAGAATATTTTGACCTTGAGTTGTTTGTTCTCCTGCTGAAGGAAGAAATTTAGAAAGTCATCCTTTGATAAATTATCTCTCAACTCTCTAATCTTAGCCTCTTTCTCTTGAAGAATCTGCTCCAAATATTTGGCCTCTTCATGCATCTCCAAGTTTTCCATGTTAGTGTCAAAATGACCCTGTGTTTCTTCATCCAATGGTGTCTAATGCTGCTATGATGATGTAGGCTTTGCCCTTTCAACAATGTCTCGAGAAAACACAAGCCTTTTCCCTCTTTTGTAGGCCTGAGTGATTTCTTCCCTTGGTGTCCTCTTCATTGAAACTCTGCTAGATGAGACAACCTCCCTTGGTTTGGATGATGCTAGTGATGTAGTGTGGCTAGTATGATGACTAGTAGAAGGCAGAAAAATTGTGGATTGGATGAAGGTTTCCCAAGATATGTGCATCTGTTCAAGCTAGTGTATGACAATGATTTTAATTAAAGCATGGTGATAGATACTAGCTTGGTGATCACCTTTTCTATTTTTCACTTTCTTTACCATCTTAAATAAATTTCTGTAGAGTAGTGAGGTATATTGATAGGCTTTACACCGATGAAGTGCATCAATAATCTGATATGATACTTATACACTGTTTAAAACCTATCCTCACATGTACAATATTTCATAATGAACTTCATTAATGGAGAAAACGTTTCAAGCAATAGTCCAAAAGGAAAAACACTCTTAGGAGCCTCTTTATACTGAAGTTTTTTGAAATATTTATAGTTTAGAACATCCAAATCTCAGTGTTTGAACCAATTTCCTGCATTATTTGTTATCGTTGTAGCTATATCTATGGCCTCAGTTTAAATAATGAAGTTGAACCCTGCAATGTTGACCTTCTCACTCCTAAGGTTTGTTACAAAACCCTAAACAACCCACCTTTTGGAAACATTGTTTGAAAAATGCTTAAGACCCCAATTCTTTGGTGTCAAGTGGCTTAAACCTTGACACCTGACCTCCTTTGTTGTATGGCTTATTTCCTCCCTCCATTCTTTACAATTGAAAAGCAAAACCCTAGTGTAAGAGATGGGAAAAACAAAGCTTTTAGAGGCAGGAGGGGATTGGGATTATTGTATTTAGGTGAGGGGATGAAGGGGTTAGGGAGAATATATATCAGTCAGAAAAATTGGGGAGGTAGGGAGGTGTGTTAAGAAACTTAGGGAGGTGGAAAATGATAAAGAGAAGGTAGGTATTAGTGTAGGAAATTTGAACAGAGTCCTAACCATAAAACTACCAAAAACACAACATAGAAGCTAGGGTTAGGTCTACGACTTAGGGAAATGAGGAAGGAGGGGTAAGGAAAGCTTAGGCAAGGCGATTTTAGTCTATGGAAGAGGTAAAATGAGTAGGGAACTAGTTTTTACTGTTTGAAAATAAAACAAGAGTGCTGACCCACAAAAACGTAGCGCTCACCCTCGAAGAGGGTTCACCACTGAAATGCTGGAGTAACTCATGAATGGAGGTGCCTACATGATTTCACTTACTTGCATGAGTGATGCTGGAAACCTTGCTTACTGAGGAAAACCCTTGGAGGTGCCCCTTTTCTCCCAAAATTGAAAATGTAGTATATAGGAGAAAACACAATATGGAGGGTGAAAACACAGCATGGAGGGAGAAAATGCAACATGTAGGAGAAAAAATGCCTTTGAGGGTGAAGTTTAATGTTGAGGTTGATTAGAACGCATTCAATGATAGGTAGGAGCTTTATACAAATGAAATGAGTAGATAAATGTTTGAATGGGCTTTTATAAGCTCAAAATCACTTTTGTGCATATTTGATGGCATGACATCATTGATCTTTTTAAGAATCTAAAAAACAATATAGTGTCCAATGAATTTGACATTTATGTATGTAGTATTAGATCTTCATAAAGGATAAAATGTACTTTAGGAACCAAATAGATCCTTTATCCCTATTATTACTCTTTTTTATGATGACCTAGGTGGAAATTATGACTTTTTACCTGACATTCTGTATGCCTGACCTAACGGAATGACGAGAAACATGATAACCAAGACATACTACACAGAAATGATGACCTAGCCATGATAACATTTATTGACCATGAGAATGGAGAGAGTAGTAATGACCTAGACACACCAACCAGTGATCAATTTTTTATTTGAAGAACTAATGAAACCATAAAAAATTTGACCTAAGACCCAAGAAAAGACTTTGAAAGAGCATATTTTATCACTCGTGACTCACATGACTACTAGGAACTGGCACCTAGGAGTAGAATAATATTTTGCATGAAGTCATGTAATAGTGCTGGAAAGGGGGAATGTTGAGTTCCCTATACGGTATGTTAATTTCAATCAGAATCCACATAGTTTATGAAAAACACTTTTGAAACAACTAATTACTACAAGAAATAGCTATTCTACTAGGAGTGGCTCATACATCTCTTTGAATTGTATTTATATCTTGTATTATATATAATATGGTATTAAGGTATGTTTAGTTTGTTAGAGTTGATTTGTTATGAATTAGGGTTTTTATTTTGTGTTAAAGTTGTAAATTAGTGCATATCTTATTTTGACAGAAATAAATAAATGATTAACATCTACAATCAACTGTTATTTATGGTCATGTCGTTGATGACATAGCATAAAAATTTCATCGAAGATATGAGAAGGAATATTGTGAGTAGTTTAATGCTAGAATCATCTGGAACATAATGCAATAACCTTGTGTGATTCCTAGAGTACCATGACAAGCATAGGTACATTTAAACTAACCAACATCCTTCAATCTAGCATATTTTGGGCTGTATTTTTCATTAGGTTAGATTATTTTCCATTTTCTAGAGAATTTTCAATCAATATAGCAATTTTCAATATTATTAGCACAACCAACATTTGATCTCAACCACATTTCTCCCTTAAAATGATAAACCAAGGTAGGAATTTTGTCGTATTTTCCCATAAGTTGTTTTATGTATTCCAATAATGATAGTAATTTTTTTTGTTCCAATATAGGCATGAATGTCATATCTAAATATAAACAAGAAGGAGAACGCTATATGGAGCGATATCAAGGGTATAAGTTAATAGAGAGATCAATACATAGATTATAAGATAGTTGTAATATTTTAATTAAAAAGTGAAGTGATATTGTAAAACTAAGTGTTGTAGCATTATTTTTATAATGTTTCAAGGGATTTGGCACCCGAGAGAAACTACTACTCCAAACTTCCTATATATTTAATGTATTTACATTTAGTTCTAGCATCAGGTCTAGTTTCTTTGTTATAATGGTAATTAGAAAATTTATTTCAATAGTTTGGACCATATGAGTGACATGAATGATAATTTATCATTTTGAGTATAGTTTCTAGAAAAAGGGTTAAATTATAGGATTGCCTTATTTATGTATTAATTCCAATTTGGATGCCACAAGCTATACCTAGAACCAAATTTATGAATATCGTTTTGTAGTGGTTTAGTTAATTGTGCTATTTTACTTTCATTATGTTATATTTCACTTTTATAGTAATGGAAGAGAAGATATTGGTTACAAAGTTGGCTTCAAATTTATGAATATGTAGTTAAAATATAATTTTATATTAAATTAGAATCCAATTTGTATCATAATAAACCATTAAGTACAATTAATGCAAGTGTTGACAAGTTGCACAAATAGTGCAATTTATTGTAAGCACATTGTAGATATCAACTGATAATATTAAATGTACCAGTGTTCTCAATTATATTGAATACCTAAAGAAACACTCACAAGAACATAACTTGAAATCCACTAGAAAAACAGCTAAGGGGGGAATGTGGATTTAGGGGACACCATTCAGCTATGGAGCATCTTGTTACACTTAGGATTACCTATGAGGAGTGTTGCATTAATAAGACCAATTGCCTTTCTTATTTCATTGATTTCAGAAAATCATTTGGCATAGTGCTTTGGACTAACCTTTAGAATAGGTTAGAAGAGATAAAAGTTACTTTTGAGATTAGAGTTTTTGAGATAAGACTATATGCAATTGTTATTTCGATGTTTAGGAACAATAAGCAGTGATTGAAATAAATTAAATGTAATATAAGATTAAATCAACATTGTCCCCTATCCAATACAATATTTGGAATATATATTGATAATATAGGGTATTAGTTGGAATATGTTGGTTGTACTAGAACAAATACTTTTGGTATAGTGTATTCTTATTCACATACAATATTGTGCAAAATCTCTAGGATAAATTAATGTTCAATACTAGGGTCAGGGGGTGGGGGGGAGAAGGTGGATCAATATTCTTATTACTTCACGCTATTAAAAAAAAAATCACTTCAATTCTGAACTCTTTTGTATTTATGAAATAAGAAAAAGACAACATATAATAAAATAAACACATAAAACATAACATATTTATTGTGGAAACTCTAGAGGGATAAAAACACAAAATAATGTCTTCTTTAAATGATGATCGTACCAACCCATAGTTACATAGTTTGGAAGCACCCACTTGTAGGAGACACCTATCTCCTTTTGAGTTTCTAGGATCCAACCCATTAGAGACACAAATCCCTAATGTTATGTATGCACCCAACTATAGGGAACTTTGATCTCCTATTGATCTTTGATTTGAAAAATATTTGTTGTAATTTGGTCTATTCTACATTCTTTTATTTCATTGTATTCTATTCCACCTTTTACAATCACTTGTTAGATATGTTTTATTTAGCACTCTTTCTTGTTTTCCCTCCTATGATATCCCCATAAATTAACTAAAGAACAAAATTCTCTCTTCTTCACACTATCTCTTAATTTCTTTGTTACTCCTACCCATTTGCACACCTTTAGCCCATTATACAATTATTTTTTTTCTACTTGTATAGTTTTGGTCGCTTATTTACCACGAATATAAATCTACAATATTGAACCATGGAATTAAAACTTGGTTGGATCATGCAATATTCTTGACCATATTAGTGGCACTTTCTATTCACACATAGTATCTTCATAGTTATTTTATGTTACATATAACTCTTATTTGTTTCATGTTGAGATCACCTCTTACCAAAAATTACTATGCCACTTACTCTTACCATTAATTCAAATTTATACATGGTGCAAGAAAATTTGGCTCCTTACCTTAAGATAGACCTTTATTTTCATTTAGCTTAATCTTCACATAACTAGGTGCCATAACTAGGGGCTTTTCTTGCCATTGTTGCAATGAATATGGTATATGAATATTTTGCTAATGATAAAATTTACACACAAGTGGATATCAGATACTCAAATATCATTTTAAGGCTGAATAACCACCTTTAAGAAGCCTAACCAGCTCCCTTGTTCTCATTTTAATGTATGTTATAAAATTATATATTACAGAGCAATGGAACACACACAATATTGCATAAATATAAACACAGAAAATGCATAAAACCAAAGAGACACAGATATACGTGGTTCACCCAATTTGGGCTACATCCACCCCGAACAGCCAGCCCTTCCTTTTTATTATCTATCAAAATGAAGAGACACAACCTACAACAGATCTGCTATAATATCCTCTATTTTCTCTCATAGTCTTGCCTCTCTGTTTCTCACTCAGAGAATACACATATATTACAAAGCCTTAATACAATGCCCTCATACAAAGAGAGGGGTTTCCTTCTAGGGAAAAAAAACCCTAAATTAAACATAGGTTCTATCGTTAGATCATCTGCCTAATGAACGACCCATATTGACTAGAAATTACTATACTTTTACAAGGAAATTTTACATCTGTTTTTAGCTTCGGGGGTGTTGACCCCGACACCCCCACCAGGGGACCACCTGCCCTAGGACACCCCAGCCAGGGGGGATCGGCCCCCCCCAACCCCCGCAGGGGGGTGGGGGGACAAGTCCCCCCCGCACCCCCCCACGTGGATGGGTGTACAAAATTCCTAGGGTATACATCCAGCTGAAACAAAGACCTTTAAATAATCATGCTCCACACCCAACAATCTACAGTCTAGGTCTTTTCTTATCAACTCCACTTTATACGCGAGAAAATCCTGCATATACAAATTTCTCTTTACCTTAGCTTTCAACATCAAGGGATTCCCATTCATCTCTTAAAGACTTGGGGTTGGGACCACATGCTTAAACAATATCTTTACTATATCTTGCGTCCAAGATCAACTTTAATTTATTGAATTCATTGACCCATGGATCGATGTATGGCTAAATAACACCTTTTGAATGGAACAATGATATAAAAGAGAACCTTAACTAAATTTTCTTGTCACTATCCAAATCCAAATATGTGAGCTTTATTAATAGCTTAACTTGTTTCAAACATGAATCCTATAGATACTTAGATGTCTATTCCATTTGAAACCTCGACACAAACAAAATATTGACTGAGCTTCTTCGACCTTCAATACATGTCCAACGAATTTGGAAATGTGAATGTTGCATTCTCCTCTAAGAACTTGGATGGCCCAGAGTCAGACCCAAAACACTTTCAAACTCTAAGCTAAGACCCATTTATTTTCCAATTCATCCTACCAAATCAATTTCCATGTCACCTACATTAACTAGCTTGAACCTACCATGTGTCCTATACTTACCTATACTTGTAACTATCCACTTGGATGCCCAAAGCACCCAAATATGTGTCACATGTCATAACCTCATGATGCCATGTCAACTAAATTTTCACCTAGCACTACACGCACTACCACATTATATTGGGGCTACCTGTAGGTATGGACAAAAAATTGAAAATATGGAAAATTTCATAAGTGTTTCCTTTTTGCATCCCTACAAGTCTTCACATAAGGAAAAAACCTATATTGCATTTGGTATCCAAATATTTTAACAAAAATCCAATTTTTCACATGACAGAGGGCTTGGATGCTCAGATGTTGAGATGCTTGGTGCATCACCATATGGCCCATATGGAAAAACTTTTACTATCTAGAACCTTTCTTTAACTTCTTCCCTTCAAATTATGTTTTTCTTCTCGTCCCTGTGGAGTTAGGAGAAGTGCCATATACCATTGGAAAGGTATCAAAGCAAGCCATTCAAGCATAAATCTATCATTCTCATTTGGAATAAGGAATTAGAGAACAAATGTCTTCAATTATAAGCTACCTAAACTACAATTTCATCCTTGATATCAAGATAGACAACATATTTGATGTCAATAACAACATAATATGCATATTTCTACTTGATACTTTATTGCAACATCAATACCCACACACTAAAAAATATCTCATGATGTTATACTTTTACATCAATGAATAAAAACACTAGATAATTGCATACTACTTGACATTGGTTTGGCTCCACCTGAGCTTCCTTGTTCACTTCATTTAACATGAATTACACTTTAGACTTGCACAAAACTTCCTTCGACATCAATAACATTATAGTCGACATCAACGAAAAAATATGTGCAATAATCCCCCCCTTTGAAATTTATGGAAACAACACCAAATAATCTAGTCATTAATGTGCTTGGGCTAATTAGAAACCCCCATGTCCACTTAATGAAAACACCACTTGATAATCCTGTCATTAACGTTAATGCGATAATAGGAACTCCCTCTATATTATTTTTCTTAGATATCCCCCTTTCACATCTTTGGGAAAGGACTTAACACTTGATGTTCTTCTAGTATGTTTGTCTGGAACAACTCCCCCTATCATTTTCAAAATTCTTGTCCTTGGTCAACAATCGAGCTTCCCATAAAATAATGTTGTAGTTAAATAACAACTTCTCTTGAATTTTTCTATTCACTAAGAAGGTGATGAAGAGATTACTCCCAATCTCTATCTGAGATACTCAAATCGATCTCCTCGAAGGGGTTTCTTAAATATGTCTACAATCTCCTACGCAGTAGCTACATATTACAATTTAACTAACTGATCCAATATTTTTTATTTGGGAAAGTGGTAGTTAATACGAATGTGCTATGTTTTTTAATGTGTCACTAGATTTATATATATATATATATATTAATTGTAGTATTGTTTTCACAAAATAGATTTTGGTTGAGTGCAATCTACCTGAATATCCTTCATATTTTACATCATCCATAGAATTTGAGAATAGTAAAAGGAATCTTAAATGTAATTTAATTCAACAATAGATGAGGGTATAGATTTATATTTATTTCTTAGTCAATAAACATGACAAATCCCAAGGAAGAAGGATCCACCATTAGAAATTTTTTTCCAATCAATATTGCCTACCCATTCAATATCAATATAGGTTTGTAGTGTAAAGTATGTTACTTTTGGGTACCACAAACAAAAGTCAAGTGTCCCTTACAAGTATTCAATATCCTCTTAACTTCTTGTAGATGAGTTGTTGGACCAAAGATAAGATTGATAGGGGTGGTGAATCAGTGTGGTAGTAATTTACCATTCCAAAACTTTTTATCAATGGATAATTAAGTAGAAATATATCATAACTATTTTTAGCATATCAATAAATAGAAAAATTCATCAAGCCATTACCATATCATCAACACATCAAGAATCCATTATCATATCATTAACACATCAAGAAGCCATCACATCAACATGAGGAGGCACAAGCTTTTATGTGGAAAACCATATGGGAGAAAACCACTAACTCTTCTTCTTCTTCTTAAATTCATTACACAGATTTGTAGGCACCGACCTACTGAAGGGAACCACCCCAAAGGTATGAAAGAAAATACTTGTGGTAGGCTTAAACCTGATTGAGGCACAAGCCTCAAATATGAGAAAGCTTCAACTTATTTTCGGCTTCAACCTGATTGAGGCACCAACCTTAGCGATATGCAAGCTTAAACTTTTTGTATGCTCCAACTTGATTGAGGCACCAACCTTAGTGGAGGCACTCACCTCTTTCATCAACTTCTTGTAGACCTATTTTCAAAATATTTAAAATTGTATCAACCTGCACTTCAATCCATGTAAATTTCCAAACTAAACAAACTACTATCATCATATTATTATCAACAACTTATTTAGGTGCTAACCTCAGAAATGAGAAAGATTTGACTTTCTCTAGGCTCCAAACTAACCAAGGAACCAAGCTTAGTGATATGCAAGCTTCGATTTGTTGTAGGCTTCAATTTGATTGAGGCACAAACATTAGTCAAGGCACCCAACCCATTCTTCAAATTCTTGTGGACATCTTTTCAAAACATTTCAAGCTTCATCAACCTACCATTCAATCAGTATAAATTTCAAACTAAACAATTTTCCACTATCACACTACTGTCAAAAACCTATCATAACCTGTCCAAACTTTGTTCCAACCTACTAATCAATCTAGTCTCACAAAAATCATCCTAGAACCTGTCGATCCTTCCATATTGTCAACATAAACCACAACCTACTAATAATATCCAAAAACATATAACAAATATTTTGATAATATAAAATACTCATCAAGACTTTTGATGTTCCTATGATTGTTCACAATTGAACCCTTATCATAATGCTTCTTTGAGAATCCAATTTGGAATTAAAATGAGCCTATAAACCTCCGAAAACCATTTGAAACTATATAAACCTTATACAATAGTTAATCATTATACAAATGAATATTTTTGGGTGCATTCTACAAAACTACATTATATGGGTGCAATAATATTTAATTCTTCCAAAAAATGGACACATTCAGTGCACTAGTAACCCTTCTACAAAAATATTTCATGTGAGTCTACCTAGGCACAAACCCATGGCCCACACTGTAAAAACAACACTACAAAATGAACTGACCTGATCACCGTGTCAAACCTGTGGGTGAGGCATTATCACATAGCCCGAGATCGAAGCCTGAACCCAAAAAATTATTTGTGTGAATGCCCTATAAGTAATACCATACACATACTCAAACCACTCACTTGGTGACTTGAACCATAAACAACCACAAAAAATAAACAACAGGCTGTCACTTTGACCTTTCCATGAAGAACATAATAGATTTTCAGTTTATTGATGTGGTTTTATGGAGTAGAGACGCTTTATATTAATACATATGGGTGTGGTCCTGACTGATGTTGCGGTCGATGACAATTTCATATGATTCTAATTCAACAACAATACTATGCGTAAGACATGGGGATTTATCCCTTTGATCATTGTGACTATGCCAATATGACCTTTATCGTAACCTCCATCGATACTTTAAGGGATTTTCTTTCAATATGAAAATGCTAATATTACCTCCATCGTAATGGAAAGTGCTTGGCCCTTTTTTCAATGTGACCATGCCCATGTGAACTTGCCCATGTAACCCTATCCTCAGGTGTCAATGATCACCAACATGATGTCATCATGCCATGTGGAACCCCATGATGGGTTCCATGTGTCACCAAATTTTGAGCTTTTGACCAATCAAAATGTTCCAAGTCCAGCTTCCATGTGGCACAAACATTCTAATGGAGAGAAATCAAACCATATGCATGTCATGAATGAATGAAAGACATGGATGACATCAATAGACCTGAGACTCTTTAACATTATTGCCACAGTCCAAAATAGTAGCAGAAAATGAATAAGATGCTATGGAAGTTCATTGCCATTTGCAAAAACTCTTGGCAGCAACAAGTGACATATAGGTCCTTCTGATTAGTGAATAAATATCAGAGCAATATCTTCACAAGGCTCATGCTCAACCATGCAAGGAATTTGACATTATACATGTTATGGATGCAATACTCCTTCAATAAAGCATGTGATCCTTATACAATAATTCTTGACTCCAAGGCAAAGCAATAATTAGAAGATAAGAAACAATCAACTAATACTCAACACCTTGACCATGAAGGAAAAATTAAGCAAAAAATAAGACAACTCGTTGGTAGATAAGACAATAAGTATCAATATAAACTTCATTTAGTAGCAACAATGTTAATAATAGTAGCATATGCAACTCATGACCTCTTTGACCAAAACATTGACAACAACTAGTAGTAACATATGAACTAGAATGAATATAAAGCGGTGGAATAACATCAATGAGAAGAAACATAACAACCACCATAGTTGTAACTATATGTAGAATCAACAAGTACATGTCTCCACAATGAAATAAGAGATCAATCTTTAGCAACAACATAATATATGGATTTCTCAACTAGAAAATGAAGCATATCAAATATCATTCATGGTGGTATATATATATACTCTCTTCATCAATAGAATAATATGTCTTCTATGAATCTCAATCATCACCAATGGTAGATAGATTCTACAACATCAACCTTTTCAACAAGACTAAAATCCTAGGACTATGTAATGATATATGGGTCAATATGTTCACATAGTACCAATACAACAACATACTTTCAATGCATCATGTAACAACCAAATAGAAATATGATCTAACCACATGACCGCAATAACATAATTTGTTTCAAAATCATTACCAACTATGAAGATAAGACAACTCCATATGGACCACAGAAAATCAACAGATAAGTCATGCAAATTTTGTGAAAATATTCTAATGCGCAACTTCTTTTTCAAGTATCACCAAGGTAATATCCATAGCTAAAATATTCATTCCAAGAAGTCATAAAGCGTACAAACTACTGGTATGCTAGAATAAAAAGAAATCCTTCTTTGAACATCTAGGTTGTTATGTAATCATTAGGATTTCAACAATATTCCTCTTTAAAAACTACATTCAATCATATATGGTTGATCCAAGAAGAAACTAGAAATAAATAAATAAGATTTCAAACCTCATAAAACTCCCCTTATTTGAAGTACCTCCTACATGCATATTTATCAGTATACTCTTCTCCTATTATGGCCTTGTTTTAATAATATTCTTGCAAAATCTGAATGTGACCATGCACCCCTTAAGATAATGCTAGCCTCAGTTTTTGGTTGGAGACATTTGCTGCTCCGTTTTCTTTGAAACCTTTTGATATTGATCCTTGACGTGTGCCCCATTATTTTATCTCTTGATTGATCTTATTCATGTGATCCTTTCCTTTTGATTGAATCTCATGAAACACATGGACATTTTGTAGTCTTTGGCCTTATGGCTAAAGCTGTCACATAGATAACACCTTATATGTCTAAGAAACATAGGATAATATTCAAAACTCCTCTTCTTCATATAGTTCCTGCAATAAAAATCCTTACGTCCAAATGTATTACACCAGAAACAATAGCCACAGAATGAACTAATATACATGGCCATAGATGAGCTTGCTTGTTATTTTATGAAACTAGCTCAAAAAAAAATAGAAAAGAAAGATCAATGCCTTATAAATCAACCTCTTCGAGGGGGAAACCTCCTTTACATTACACAAATGAAAAATTATTGGATGATAGAAATGAAAAAACCTCCTTTCTATATATAGGAGTCTAAGGGGTCATAATATAATCAAAGCCAACATAACAATAACAATATAAGGGCATAATAATAACAATAGTGGGATTCTATGGGGCACAATAATAACAATATGGGGAAAACGCGGGAACAACAATAACAATAAGGGCTACAATGAGAATAGTAATGGGGGAATCACTAGTATTATAGGGACCTAACATGTCCCTCTCCTTCTAAAACTTTTTCCTCAACGGTTGAGTAGTTCTGGATGCTTCTTTATAAAATTCTCATCCTCCCACGTGGAATCTTTAGCAGGTAAGCACTTCCACTTGACAAGATACTATGAAATTGATTGATTTTGTAGATTTCGAGTTCTTCTTTTTGTGGCTACTTCAGGTTCGAATATGATTTATCCTTCCTCGTCAAGTTCTGGCAATATTGTTTGAACTGGGAGCTTGTCACCAATAACCTTCTTTAAGCATGAAACGTGGAAAACTGGTGTTATAGACATATTTGGGCACATCAACCCCAAACTTATATTTCAATAATTAGGGCTCATAAACCCCTAAAAGAGTTGTTTCATACCCAAAAATAACATAGTCATCTGATTATATCATTCCCCAAAATTTCCACTTTAGAAAACATCCATAAATGGCCTAAACTGAACCATACTGATTGCTCCACTGGCAAAGTGCGATGCATAATGAGTGGTACACTGCTAGGGTGCAATGCATACTATTTGGGCCTTCTATAAGGTGTGATGGGGGAGGATGGACAAATGACCGAGAACGTTTTCTAGGTGGTTGCTCACGGAATCTTCTAGAAAATTCTCCTATGCTACTTGCCTCTTTGAATTTTCCCAAGGATGTGTAAGAGATCCAAGAAAGTGGAAACAATTGTAACAAGTGGCATGACACTAATCAAAACTCCATGGATGACTCACACCCTTGCACACATCTATAAATGGATCCCTCATCTAAGAGATCTGGAGACTGGTATATTGTAAATTGCAAGGAAGTGCTAATAGTTTGTAATTGAGGAAAGAGTATTGTATTGTTGGTGTGATCTTGCTATTTCATGAGGTGAAGAGGGATTGAAGCTGGGAGGATGATGCTAGATCAGACAACTGGGTTGTAATTCTCCCTTCTATTAATAAAGTTCTTTAAGTTTTCTACCATATGATTGTGCAATTGTGGATGTTATCATTTGTGAATGCTATCATTTGTTCATTATACATCTAATTTTGTAATGTTTATGTTGTAATAGATCACGATGCTTTGACTGTTCTTTGTTAATGTACTTGTGCAGGTACTCTCCAAGCAGGTTAAGTATGGAGAGGATTTGCAAGCTCTATCAACGGGGAGAGAGAGCAAGCAAGGGATTAAGCGGAAATTCTAGGTTGGTTCATTTTATCTTTCTCTTATCTATTACACATAGAAGAACTCGTTGAATTGCTTTAAATTGTTGTTACTAGGGTAGCTTCCAAACCTATAGGGCTAGCCATTCAACAAGACATTAGTTTTCCCAGAAAAAAAATTGGGGACTCTGCTGGGGAAGAATAGATGTTTTTTTGTTATTATTGTTGGTTTTATAAACTATAGACAAAGCCTGAAGTCAGCCAGGTAGCCTTCGAACTGCTCTTGCTCTGCAATTGCATAGTAGATGAATGTTGCTTCAGTCAATCTCTGGTTTAGTTTATGACTTAAACATTTGAATTACAAGCATTCTAGATGCCCTTTTGGTAGCTCAGTAACCTCCCAAGGCATTCCTTCATACCTTGCTCTTTACTATATATTAGAACTCAGCTTAGCTCATTGAAACCAGTTGCACATTTGAGCCAAAACCCATTTCAATTACACTCCCTGGCCCATCGCATTGTGTATCACTTTAACCCAGTATGCATCGCACCTCCTGAGTGTAGAAAGTGGGATGCATCCCTGTTTCTGTGAAGTGTAGGTGTGATGACTGACTGAACCTTTTTCCATTCTAGAAATTGGGGGTTTTTAACCCTATTTTCAGTTTTGTTTAGTTGTTTTGCTGCTTATGAACAGTGACTCCTTACTGAAGCCTAATTGAATCACATAGATCAACCTCCATCAGATTAGGATTACTGAATGTTTTTGTGTATTTGTTCATCATTTACAATCCCTTGCCGAAAAGTTGTTTAAATCGATATGTCGCTTTGGTACAAAAAGTATCGTAATTGTCATTTTGTGTCGGAAAGAGAAGTGGTGTGAATTCTTCCTTCCCTTGATAGTCGATTGAACTTTTCTTCACGAATTTGTTTTGATTCATTTTTATTAGAAGTGTCGAAGGCATTTTTATTCAAAATTGAAAAGTGTCTTGAATTCTTCCTTTCTCTTTTGAAGAAGAAATTGTCAAAAATATTGCTTTGAGTAAAATATTTCAAATCTTTGCTGCATTTAGTTTTCCTCTTTGGCATTTTTCACATTAAGGAGGATGAAAACAAATACATGCTTTTTCATTTAGCACTTCAATTTTGTGTGTGAAAGATGATTTAGGAAAATGCACTAGTGTGTGCTCTTTTCTCTTTGTTTGAAAGAATTGTAATCTTCTTTCCCTAGTAGCTAGGATTTTCATTGCTCAAAATAAACAAAGATTGTTTATCGTTGTAGATTGCATATTAGGAATTTCAAATCATCATCATGCGGTGAACCATTGAGAGGAAAAATCTAAACAAGATCAACTCTAAAATAAATTTCAATGAACCTAACAGTGCTTTGGAACTTAACGAAACATATCTAGAGGTCTAGGCTAGAGAAGTGTTCTGATGTTGTTAAAACTAGTGGCTATCGTTTTCATCAAAGGTTGGGTGATTCCTTCTGGTTCATACAAAAAGTACTGGCACGGGCTTGTGCTCCCCGTACCGTCAAGTATATTTTGGGAGATCACAATAGGATTATATCCTTTATCCATAGTAAGCTGAGTCTGCCACCTCATTGATAACAATGCACTGAACACAACATTCAGGAAGATTGACTACCGTACATAAGTCCTTGGTAATTTCTCTTTAATTTATCACCAAGGTGTATATTGTAGTTTTCCAATTGGTTTGGTAATCCCTCTGTCTAGATTTTCCAGAGTTGTCACTTTCATTCCTTTTCGACTTTTTAAAAGAAAAGGTCCATCTGAGCACTTGTCCTTTTAGGCTCATTAAAATCGAAGGAGACTAGATTCATCTTTAGCTTTTTCTCGACTCGTAAAAACTAAAAAGCAAAGTTGTGTCCAAGCTTCATTAAAATTATGATTGAATTCATAATAACTTCCCTGTTCCTTAGCTGATCTTAGGTTGAGATATATGAAGACAAATCTAGAGTCCACCAATCAAGGAATCCTTTTTGAAGGGAATCATAGTCCTTTTTCTTCCTTTGGAAATATTTGTGCTCCTTATATGGGTACATTATCCCTTTCGGGACTTACCATTGGCCTACCAGTATGGTTGTTTTCAACCTCTTTGGTTCAAAATGGGGGTACACCTTCAACTGAACAAAATCAATCTCCAGTTGATCCTAAAGTTGACCCTTTGCCTTCTTCCTCGTTTATTTCTTCCTCCCCTTCAGCCTCTTCACCTGGTGAAAGTATTGGTACTAGAAACTAGGTGGCTAAGAAGAAGATGAAAGGGAAGAAGAAGAAGAAGAAGCCAGTTCGGCTAGGGGGGCAACCACGTAACCATTGCTCTGGATGTAACCTCTGATGAAAACCCATCTGTTAAACTTCCCAAAGCCAAATTTCCATGCATAATTTTTACGCGAGACCATTTTCATTGAGATTGTACTTGCTTTCCTCAGATCTTGAAAGAATGGTCTCCCCGTTCACACCATCCTGTGTCAACAACTTCTGGAGATCATGTTGGTAACACACCATCAACTAGTGACAGTAAAGTTTATGGACATAAGAGAAAGGTCAAAATTCCATGTAGACTATGTGAAGGTAATAATTCCCTTCATCGTTGTCCTTTTTTGGATGAAGCCAAAAGAGTATTGGATAACTGTCCTGCCTCACTGCAACGAATTCCATCTGGTTACAAGAAACTCTCCCTAAGTCCTTCTCTAGTTGAAAAACCGGCTGACTTAAATCAACCGTCGGTCGAAACCACTCTCTCTAAAGGTGAATCTTATGAGTCTATACCCAACGAAAATCAACGGGTCGAGGTAACATTTGACCTAGTTTCACCTTCGGATAATCATACCTTTCCCGAAGAGAGTGGAAATGATACCTTTCAAGTTCTTTATGTTACTTCAGATTCTAATGAACTTAGGGAAAATCCACCTGTTCCATCTAGACAGGAGGAAAACCTCCTAGTTCTCATAACTCAAGAGGTTAATTCCCATGTTTCTTTGGTACCCCCTCCAAGTCATCTAGTCACTTCCTTTGATTGGAATCCACTGGCAAGATCTCGCCTTCCTTATTATGCACCTTTCCGGATCATAGTACAAGTTTGTAAAATGATCATTTCCGAAATTATCGTAGATGAAGGTGCATCAATGAGTATCCTTCCCTCAATTGCTTGGAAAGAACTTGGGTTGCCACCACTTATGCCTGTTACAGAGAATCTGTTAAGCTTTAACAAAGGAACGAGTCGACCGTTACGAACCCTTCCTAAGTTACCAATCACATTGGGAGGGAAAACCATTCATCTGAACATGATGATAGCCCCAGGACATTTAGATTACAATTTACTTCTTGGGCGTGACTATGTTTATAACATGGAAGCTACTGTTTCAACACTCTTCCGAGTGATGCATTTCCCACATGAAGGCAAGATTGTCACCATTGACCAGCTTTCATTTCCTAGTTCAAGCATAGATCCAAGTCAATCATCATACCTAAATGGTCCATTTACATCAACGGTATCAATTGAATCTTCATTCCATCCACTTTATAACCACAAGTAATCTAGTGATTGTAATGAAGCTTGGGGGGCATGCACCTAGTTGTAAAGGTGAGTTCCCCTATAGGTTAGGTAATTGGTCTGACACACCATTCACCTTTGTCTATTCTGGATGAAGCCAAAGAGGTGTTTTTTCTATTCTGGATGAAACCATCTTACCTCATCTAAGTGATTTCCATTTGGTTACAAGAGACTCTCCCTTTCATCATGCTAGGGGCATGCAAACCATCTCAAGCATAGTTCCCCCATGGTTCAAGCTTGTCAAAAAATGAACCCATTTTCAATTTTTAGTTTTGTCGTTTCAAGCTTCTGTAAAAATAAAATTGACTCCAAGAATAGTTCCCCCATGGTTCAAGCTTGTCAAAAAATGAACCCACCTTAAAAAATTAACCTCTGTGATTGCTATTTTATCAGCGTTTTGAGCCTTGGTTGTGTACCTCCCATCACGTCCATCCCTTTGGCTGATCATACGCTTTCACTTGGTTGTTTTACCCTTTTTGAGGAACAATTGTGATTAGTGGTCTTACTAGTCAAACTCTTCACACAATTCACCATGTTTTTAGAAGTTCCAAATTCACTGGAACCAGTTACTACCCTAGACACCACTCGCTCCCCAAAATTCGAGTCTCCTTTAAACCCTTTTCGGACTCGTTAAATATGAAAGGATTGTTGAATGCTGGCCTTTCCAACTCGTTAAAGTGATTGGAAATGTCATCCCTCCTATATGATTTTATACTTTTTTTGGACTCGATGGATTATCTTACAAAAAAGTTAAGCACTTGTCTTTTTCATCTCATTAAAGTGGCCAGAAAAGTCATCCCTTTTGTATTATTTTATCCTTTTTCGGACTTGAGGGATTATCTTACGGAAAAGAACTTATGGAGTTTCCTTTTCGTCCATTTTCAAACTCTCTAAACATGAAAAGTACTCAATTATCCTTGTCGTTAAACTCGTTAAAAAAATAGCGACAAACTTGTCCATTCTAGACAAGACCGAGTTTCACTGTCGCTAGACTCGTTAAAACATAGCACCAGGTTTACCCGAAGGGCGAATTATAGAAAAATCATATGTTATCCTCCTCAAGCTTGACAAAAATAAAGAGGTACTAGTCAGCAATGACTGGGGGAAAAGGGAAGAAACTTGAATAATTTATGGTAGAAAGTCACTCTTGAACATGACAGTTCCACTCCATCACCATTATTGAGTCAGGTTGTTTTATTCCATTCACTGGTCATCTCACCATTGGTATTTCACACCATCCATATTTTGGGGTTAACGCTACCAATCCATATCAGTGTCATGGACATGTTCAAGAGAAGTCATTCAGCTGAGAAACCACCATCTAGTTAATGTCTCATCCATCACAATACCTCCAACCTTCATTTTTTTCATGACTGCCATTTCTGAACCTTGTTTCGTCAATTCATTTTCACCACCAGAAATCATTTTCTTCGTTTCATGTCGTAGATGTGGGATACATAAAGGCCCTCCTAGGATGAGTCACTTCTTGTCGAAATCAGCTCATTATCCAAGAATTTGACTTAAAAACACCCCTTTCAGTACTTTGAATCTTGCATACATCAATGGTAAGTTTCTCACTTTTGGAGACAGGTTGACATCAATGGCCTTCGACCGAAAGATTTTGTGTGGTGTTCGGCATCGAATCATATAGTCACACCACGTGAATTGTACTGTAGTACCTTGAGGGTTATTATCATTATCAGTGATTCCTCTCACATCTGTTAATAGCTTATATCATTGGCTGGTAATTAGGCAATGTCTTTCCATGTTTGACTTCAAACCATGTCTTCACATGGATTTACTTGTACATCGAACAAAGATTAAACGAGTTTGAAGACCTCGGATCTAGTTTCATCCATCTGGGCTGTGATATATTCAGGGATATAAAAACATCAAATTTACAAAGGCGCTGCACAGATGGTCATCCGAACCATGGATTATGACTCTACATCTGAAGAATCACCAGTCTGCATCTACAGACGACTATCTGATCTATGTACATGAAATGAATTTATAAAGCTGAGCATGGGAATGCCTACCTCAGCAAGATCATGAAATTTATATTATGATGATATATTATATTGTAACTTATGCAGGTCACCTTCCAGTTCAAAACTTTGGATCCTCATGATAAATCATTTCACCCGGCATCAATATTTACGACTTCATGCTTTAGGGGGCAACTGTTATAGACATATTTGGGCACATCAACCCTAAACTTATATGGCGATAAAATAGGGATCATCGGCCGCTAAAAGAGTTGTTTCATACCCTAAAAGAATATAGTCATCTGAGTACATCATTCCCCAAAAGTTCCACCTGAGAAACCATCCAAAAATGGCCTAAACTGAACCATACTGACTGCTCCACTCGCAAAGTGCGATGCATACAGAGTGGTACACTACCAGGGTGCAATGCATACTATTTGGGCCTTCTATAGGGTCTGATGGATGAGGATGGGCAAATGTTCGAGATAGTTTTCTAGGTCGTTGCTCATGGAATATTATAAAAACTTCTCCAATGCCACTTGCCTCTCTGAATTTGCCCGAGGACGAGTAAGAGATCCAAGAAATCTCCAAGTGGAAACAATTGTAACAAGTGGAATGACACTAATCAAAATGCCATGGATGACTCACACCCTTGGACACATCTATAAATGGATCCCTCATCTAAGAGATCTAGAGGCTGGAATATTGTAAATTGCAAGGAAATGTTTTGTAAGTGAGGAAAGAGTATTATATTGTTGGTGTGATCTTGCTATTTCATGAGGTGAAGAGGGATTGAAGCTAGTAGGATGATGCTAGATCAGACAACTGGGTTGTAATTCTCCCTTCTATTAATAAATTTCTTCAAGTTTTCTTCCATATGATTGTGTAATTGTGAATGTTATCATTTGTGAATGCTATCCTTTGTTGATTATACATCGGATTATGTAATGTTTATGTTGTAATAGGTCATGATGCTTTGACGGTTCTTTGTTACTGTACTTGTGCAAGTACTCTCCAAGCGGGTTAAGTATGGAGAGGAGTTGCAAGCTTCGTCAACAGGGAGAGAGAGCAAGCAAGGGATTAAGCGGAAATTCCACATTGGTTCATTTTATCATTCTCTTATCTATTACACATAGAATAAATTTTTGAAATTGCTTTAAACTATTGTTTCTATGGTAGCTTCCAAACCTAGAGGGCTAGTCATTTGACAAGACACTAGTTTTCCCAGAGACAACTAGGTGCACTCAAGAAGTTGCAAGAAGCTCCAATTTGTATGCCATAGTAAAAATATTTTGCAACACCTTGTATGAACCATTACTTTGGTGATAATTTACTATCCTTCTTAGCTTGCTTGAGGGACATTTGTTTATATGGTTGTAGTCGTAGAAATAGCCAATCACCTATACCAAAACTTCTTTCTCTGTGATGTTGACATGCCCGTTGTTTCATTCTATTATATGGTAAGGTTACGTTATCCTTTAAGATTTTGAGAACTTGATGTTGATTCTCGATGCGATCTTCCACTACTTCAACCTTAGAATTTTCTCTTAAATATGATGTGGTGGATGGTGGGTGATATCCATAAAGTGCCATAAATGGGGTAATTTTTGCTATAGGATGGAAGGAAGTGTTATACCACCATTCAACCAAAGCCATCCATTTGACCCATTGTGTCTATTTATTAGGTACAAAGCAACAAAGATATCCTTCCAAACGTTTGTTTACTATCTCTATTTTTCCCATCAGATTGGGGATGATAAGATGAGCTATTATCTAACTGAGTACCAAGACAAGAAAGCAATCTTATCCAAAACTTTCCTGTGAAAATGGGATCTATGTCACTTACAATACTCTTTGGATTTCCATGTAGCTTTTGAATTGTTTCCATAAATGCAGTAAAACCTATACTAGATTTTAATTGATGAGATAATGCACGAAAGTGTCTATACTTAATAAGTCTATCAACGACCACCATGATGACACTCTTTCCTTCAGACATGGGTAAAACTATGATAAAATCCATTGAAACTTCCTCCCAATGTTCAATTGGAATGAATAAAGGTTGTAATAGACCTGGGGTCTTAATTGTTTCAACTTTATTCTGTTGGCAAACCAAACACTGCACCATGAACTTTCGAATACCAGATTTAAGGCCATCCCAAAAGAAATCCTTCTTAACCATGTGGTAAGTTTTTAAAACTCGCAAGTGCCCTCATAAGGGAGAGGCATGAAATTCCATAAGAATCTTTTGTTTGAGTTGGGAATTCTAACATAGGTATAAGTGATCTTAGTACCATAACGAATCATTTTTCCAGTTAAATGTATCATATGTATTGGGATCTTCTTGTAACTTTTGAATGAGTGCCCACACTTCTTCATCATTCTTCCACTCATCTCTTGCCTCATTTATCCAATTTGGTTGGATAGAAATAACACAAAGTAATTCTTCCACATCCTCATCCTTTCTCGAGAGTGCATCTGCCACAATATTTTTCTTCCATTTTGGTATATGATTTCAAAGTCATAGCCCAACATCTTTGTGACCCATTTTTGTTTTTCTTCTAAAGATAATATTTGTTCTAAAAACTACTTAAGACTATAATGATTATATTTTACCTTGAAGTGCCTTCTCGTTAGGTAGGGTCACCATTTCTTAAGTGCATGTAGTATTGCCAACATTTCCTTCTCATAAATAGCTTTGCGTATACTTTCCTTTGATTGGATGAATTTGAAAAGAAATGGTTCTTTCTTCTTGCATTAAAACAACACCAATTCCATTTCCTGAGTCATCACATTCCACAATAAAGGTTTTTGTGAAGTTCGGCGTAGCTAAGACTAGTGCTTGGCACATTGCCTCTTTAAGATGTTCAAAGGACTTTGTTGCTTCTAGAATCCATCAAAATGCATCTTTATTCAATAACGTTGTTAGAGGTGCTACTATTCTCCCATAATTCCTAACAAACTTTCGATAATACCTTGTCAACCCAAGAAATCCTCGCAAATTCTTTATGGATGTGGGGATTTTCCTTTCCTTAATGGATTTAATTTTGTTAGGGTCTACCTTAACAACTTCATGAAATACAATATGACCTAGCTATTCCACCTCTTGTACCTCCAATTTTGCATATAATTGTTTCTCCTCCAATAGTTTTGAGCACCCTGTTAACATGTTGAACATGATCCTTCCAAGACTTGTTATAGATTGGTATATCATCAAAAAATACTAACACACATTTTCTATGGAAGGTTTTGAAAATGGAATTCATCAAACCTTGAAATGTAGAAGGTGCACTGGTAAGGCCAAAAGGTGTGACCAAAAATTCATAATGACCGTAATGAGTTCTAAATGTTGTTTTCAGAATTTCTTCAATGTTCATTCTGATTTGTTGATATCTTGAATGAGGATCCAACTTGGTGAAGTAAATTTATCCATGCAATTCATCCAATAGTTCATCGATGACAAGAATGGGAAATTTATCTTTAATGGTGATCTTGTTGAGCTCCCTGTAATCCAAACACATGCACCATGATCCATCCTTCCTGTGCACCAATACTACTAGAGCAAAGAAAGAACTTTCACTATGTTGAATTATACCAGTCTCTAGCATTTCCATATGTTCAATTTCACTCTTTTGGGCATATGGATATATGTAAGGTCTGATGTTTGGACGAACACTTCCTGGAATCAAATGAACACCATGATCATGATCACGAATAGGTGGGGGAGCTTTGGGAGTCTCAAATACCTTGGAATGATTATCCAAGACCTTTTGGAGATGTAGAGAAACAAATGATTTCGATGTGTGAACCTCTAACGAACATAATTGTGAAATTATGCCTCATTGTTCTTTATTTAGAAGCTTTATCATTCCATTAGAGCTGATTATCTTTCCTAGTTTCCCTACAATACCTCCTAATGAAAATTCCTTTCCTTCCAAATAAAATTTCATGAAAATTTCTTAAAAATTAAAATCTATTGTACCCAAGGATTATAGCCATTGGACTCCTAGTACAACATCAGCACCGCCCATTCGAATGGAAAGCATTGGACTATTCAATACATATTATCCCATGGATAGCTTGATATTATGGCACTTTCCAGATAAATTTATGGTTCCTCCACTTTTGCAACCATCACTTGACACTCTGGTGCTAGATATAGGAAGCATTTCAATTCCTTGGCTATCTTACAATGAATAAAAGTGTGGGTACTTCCCGAATCAATCAACACTATTACCTTTTTCTTCTTCATATGTCCTTCTATCTTGATAGTTTGAGCAGTTGTAATTCTAGCCAATGCATTACAAGATATGGCAGATTCATTTCTTCTTCCTCTGGGGTTTGTTCCTGGTGTATATCCTCTTCTTTTGACGTTTCTTGTTCCTTTTCTTCCTCCTCTTCACAATCTATGTAAAATAATTTCTTCTCAGCACACTTATGACCTTTAGTGTATTTACTATCACAACTATAACAAAGCCCCTTTTCTCTTTTTTCTTCCAATTTATGGGGTGTCAACCTTATAGGTTGTGGAAGGCTAGGGGAAAACCCACTTCCATACTTATAGTTGTGAGTGGTAGGCTTCCTTGTTGCCATAATTTTGCTTTCCATTTTTCTTGCCAACGCGAATTCCTTCTCCAATGAGTCAGGTTCCCAAAGGTGAATCTCATGTTGGATGTTATCCTTTAGAGTCACTATGAAAACATCAATCCTATGCTCCTCTGGAATATCTTTTACCCTTATATTCAATTTTTGGAAGTCCTCAATGTGCTCCATCATTGAACCCTTTTGTTTGTGGTTTATCAATTGGCTAAAAAAGTGTTGCTTTTCGTATCCTCATAACGTGCTATCATTTCTTCCGTAAAAATTTCTCAAGTGACAATTTGTTTATGAGAGGAAGGCCATCGATACCATACAAACTGATTTGGTTTCAAATATAAGGTTGCAATGCATACCTTTTGTGTGTTTTTCACATTGTTGAGATCAAAATATTGTTCCATCTATAGTATCCATGTTACCAGATCTTTTCCATCAAACTTCCTCATCTCAATATTTGTAACATGGTGGGTCTTTAATCCAATGTTACAGTCTATGAAATCATGACTAACATTTCTTTTGCTCTCATCATGAGTTTCCTCTACTACCTTTTGGCCATTATGAAGCATTTCTTGTAGCAACTTTGCCACTCCTCCTTTCAAACCTTCCATGTCTTTCTTCAAATATTCAATTTTTACTTCTAACCCATCCATACTAGCTTCCATTCCATTCATCTTAGATTCCAAACATTTCTTTAATCCATCCATCTTAGCTTCTGTTACCTTTCGTGAGAGTGAAATTTGTTGCACTTGGTCTCGCAATTTTTATCTATCATGTTGCATTTCTTCCTCTTATTCATGAGTAATGCTAAATATTTTAGGTTGCTTACTAAGTTTTTCATTTTATTTCTTTGGGGAATCAATTAATGATAATTATGCTTCACTATTCCCTTTGAACTTCAAACTAATTTTTCAATCCAAACTTATGAAAATTTTTAAAAAGAATACACACCTTTTTTCACTTTGTAGAAGCTCGATATTGAATCTATTTTATCTCTGTAATTGCAGATCTCTAAGGTTTGAAATGTCTTTTTAGGGTATCCCTCTAAGTCCTTTTTTTTGCTGCCACTAATATGATCAAAATTGGATTTTCCAATAAATAGTTATGCCCAATCTCCCAAGATGACCTAATTATACAATTGTTTAATAGAGCAAACTTGTATGATGTGATGTGTATCACTATTTTGACCTTCGGATCAGAAAAATATACACAAAAAACTATCATTCATCCTCTTTCTGTACCTTCTTACGAAATTTGAATCTGATGCTCATAGGGAAAGTTATGATGATTGTCCCAAATTCACCTGTTTGGAATGTAATTCGGGAGTCTGGACAAACCCTAAATTACTTAGATCCTATCTCTGAAAACATAGTGAGAAAAGATTGGAAATTTAGATCCAGGGTTCAGAGCAAGTTTTTTCTCAAATGGGTTTTTTGTTTAGCTTTTGAAACATCACAGAAAGAAAGTTATGGTGAAAATTCCACGATGACCTGCTTGGAGCAGCGAAACCCAAGAATCCAAAGCTCTCATACCAAATTTTATGAAACAAACTCACAAAAAGATAGAGAAGAAAAACCAACGCCTTAGAAATTAACTTCTTTGAAGGGGAAACCTCCTCTACATTACACAAATGAAAAATTCTTAGATGATACAAATGACAAAACCTCCTTTCTATTTATAGGAGTCTAACGGGTCATAATATAATCAAAGTCGACATAACAATAATAATATAATGGCACAATAATAACAATAGTGGGCTTCTATGGGGCACAATAATAACAATATGGGGACAATAGGGGAACAACAATAACAATAGGGGCTACAATGACAGTAGTAATGGGGGAATCACTAGTATTATAGGGAACTACCATGATATGTGCTTTTGTGTAACTGCTTATTCTGCTACATGTTCCTAGAGTTTGCAAAAATATCCCCAATATTTTGATAGTTGAAGCATGTTACTGATCTTGAGGAAGTGCATGATCTATCTGGTAAAAAGTTTTCCTCCTCTGATTGGTGGCTTTGTTGATGTGCTTCTTCCTTACTAACTCACTATTCATATCATCTTTTGTTATAGGTTGTTTAATTTCTACTTCTAAAACCATTTCTTCATTGTGTAGACTAGGTTCATATTTCTTTCAGAGATGTTCTAGGCTAGTCTTCAACTATGTAGTCTTCATTTCTAGGCCATTCCTCAATGAAACCAGCTCAACATTGATTATTTCACATTCAAATTCATTTTCTTTGTACTACTTCCACATTCCTCATTCAACCTGTCTTCCTTAATCCATCTAAGTTCTTAAATAAGTGAATTATTCCTTGTATGTACACTCCTTCTCATGAATCATTTGTAATAAATTTTGATGGTTTTTGTTTTCAACCTTAAGCCTTCTAATTTTTGCATCTAGGGTTGCAATATTGTAAGGCCCTTCACCTTCTAAATATGATTTCTATGCAAAAGGGTTATTTCCACTTCTCTCCAAAACATTGAATTGAATTGAATGATCATCATATTCTAAACCATCAAACTCAATACTATCATCGCCACTATATGTACAAGAAAATTTACCACCATAGATAATATTATCACATTTACCTTCATCATTTTTTATCAACAAGAAAAGCGGTTCTTCTAAATTTTAAATCTTCTTGACTTGTTTTTTGTTCTTCTTGTTCTGATATTGTTTCCTTTTTTTCTTAGTCATAGGTCCTTGATCAACCCTCAAGTGATCAAAATTCACAGGAGGGAACCGACTCTTATACCAATTGTTGGATGTCAAATGACTACTAGGGGGGGGGGGGGGGGAATCAGTAGTGATGTAACACCCTCCTCCCACATCTACCTAAGTAACCAACCAGCTGGGGTAAACATGTGATGAGAAGTTATTATGATATGATTTGACCTCCTAAGTCATCTTAAGGAAGTGGAACCGATGGAAGTACACCATATAGACTTTCCACATCAGGGACGGGACTCCTAGGAACCATCCCAACCACTCAGGTAACCAGTCCCTAGGTCCCACTAAGTTTTTAGATGATCAAACCCCTAGATACTCCTTTGATATGGATAAGCATGCATCCAGGAGGCTCCAGATGCTCCCACAACATGGGTATGCATGCTCCTAGGGACTATTTTTCCCAGTGATGTGCCCGCATCTCTGGGATTTGAGCCACTTTTTCAGGCTGACAGCCTAGGTCACTGCGCATAACTCAATGACACTTTCAAAAATAAGATATAACAGTGGAAAAATGATACAAATACATCTACGTGAACAAGGAATCAGTTGGACCCCTACTATCAATGGCAAGCATTTCGTCAAACATGTCACAAATATGTAATCTATAGATCTAAACAACATATGAGCATAGGGATGTCATACTCATTGGATAATTGTTAAGAAGCATTGATGCCTCAACACATTAGCTATAGTTTCATCTATTAGGCCATATATACATTTCTCATCCATTTACAAGAAAAAACATGATGAGAGCCATACATAGCCACTATCATAATAGATGTGCATAACCAACATAATAACAATATAAATACCAAGGGACCAATAGCAATATAATGCACATAAAAACCAATACAATACTCATGAAATAACAAGGATAAATAACCTCATATTACTAATGCAAAGACCAACCAAAGGTGGTACTTCCACGAACCACCCAACCATAGACATGGCTGAGCCAAATATCTGTTCATCTAGTCACCCCCATATCATATTCCAAGAATGAATGCGGGATCCCATAAAACACATCAACCAAAATAATTCAGGGCTTCCAAATGCAAAACCACCTCAACCCATCAAAAAATGATTCCACCTCACAGTCGAACATCAAAAACCATCACCGAATTGATCTCTACCCAAGCCTTCTAGGGATCCAAAGCATTTGTTCCAAATAAGGCTTCCATGACTAATAACTCAACCCACAACTTACTCCGAGCTTCCAGAGCGTTTGTCCAATCAGGGATTCCAAGACTAATAACTCAACCCATGAAGGTCTTATAGAGAATTTTTGCAACCAAGGATTTCAGGACTAGTAACTCAACCCAAGCTATTATAGGGCTTCTGGAACGTTTGTCTAGCTAGGTTTTCCAGGAGCTAGTAACTCAACCCAAGCTAAGAAAAGATGATAACCAACTAGCAAAACAATGAAATGCACCCACAACACCATGTCTATCCAGGAAATGGAAAGGCTAGGCAAATCCACTATCAATCCATGCAATCCTCCATGCTAATGGTAGATCATGACCAATAAACCACATGCATATGCCATGCATCCCAAAACTAATGAGCCGAACATACATGCAACTCAGTATTTTCAAGAAAGCCCCACTATAGTTGTTGATCCCAATGTCCTCTTGTGCTTTCCTACTCTTCCTTTTCTTTCTTGTTCCAAAACTCCAAGTATGCCACACTCCTCCGAGTTTCCTCCAAGGAAACTCTAAGTGTCCAAGAGTATGAGAGAGAGAGAATAGAGGGAGGGCTCCAAAACTTAACTGACAAAAGTCTATGAACTAATCCTTAGAAGCCTTTTTATTAACGAGGCCTATATTTTCTTCATTTTCCTCCTCACATGCAACCTATGGCCTTTCACCTCAATTTTCTTCTAATTTCCATCATTTTCATAAATAAATGTGCCAAAATACGATTTTACCTTTCCAAATCCTTTTCCATTACCTTTGCCAATGTCCTTAACCATTAATTAATCACTAGTGATCACCATCACTATGATTTTTCCCAACATTAAGCTTGGAATAAGTGTCCCATTAAATGTCGTTATCATTTTTTCCCTTATTAACTTTATTACATGGAATTTTTAGGAGGGATATTATAGAACCCTCCCCCTTGGGGGAACACCATCTTCAATTTTCAACAACACCTACAACCAACAAGGTTTCTGTAAGAAAAACATACTTCCCATGGAGATTTAGAACTTATCTCGTTGTTGTACTTATAATGATCATATTGTTGATAAGAAAACCAACATGAAAACATAACAAGTATAACATCATAATGATATGACACCCATTCCGCTTATTAGAGATTTATATCCTAGCTCATAGCAGTATTTACATCCATATACATATGTACATATACCAAACATCACCAAAGCATGTACGAAAGGCATATACCAATACATATACTCAACAAGAGGATAACAAAGGATACATAGCCCACATCTAATCTGTCATCTTCCATGTAGCTTCATCAAGACCAAAGTGCTTCCATTGCACCTTAACCTACTCGATTGCTTGGTTCTAGAGCATGAGCATCTTTCTCTGCAAAATTCATTGTGGTTCCAACTGCAATTCTCCTTCTGGATCCTTTTGCAATACAGACTAGTTGAACACATGATGAACATATTTAATGTACTTCTTAAGCAGTTAGACATGGAAACTATCACTAAAATTCACTCTTGGAGGAAGTGCAAGTCGATAGGCTACTGGCCTAATCCTCTCAATAATCCTGAAAGGTCAAAAAAATCGGGGTGCCATCTTGGTGCATGTACGCATGTTCCCCAACCCGAAACTCCTTGAATAACCCATCCCGATCTACATAGCTCTTCTACCTATCTTGTGTTGCTTTCAAATTCCTCTCGATTACCTGCATTTCATGCACCATGTCTGCCAACATATCTAGTACAATCAACACCCTGTTAACAAGATCACTCCAACTGATGGGAGTATTACAAATCTTCCCATACAATGCCTCAAACAGACTCATCCTCAATTACTCATGGTACCCATTGTTTTAAGAAAACTCTATCAGTGGAAGGTACTCTTCCCACTTCTGTTGTTGATGCATCACATACATCCTCAACATATCCTCCAATATCATGTTGATCCTCTCCATCTATCCATATTTCTGTAGATGATAAGTTGAAGTCCAACTCTATGCCCAAACCTGCAAATAATGCCTTCCAAAACATGGAAGTGAACTTCACATCCCTTTCTGACACAATATTCTTCATAATTCCATGCAATTTGACTACGTCCCTGATCAAGACCTATGCTGCATCACTCAGTGAGAATGTAGGCTTCATTGGAGTGAAATGCACAACCTTTATCAACCTATCCACCACTACCATGATGGAATCATGTTGTCTCACTGTCCTCGGAAAACCTATGATAAAGTCCGTGGAAATTACCTCTCATTTCCACTCTGAAATCACAATCACCTGAAGGATTCCACCTAGATGATTACACTTTACCTTCACGTGCTGCAAATCCAAGCACCTAGCCACAAACTCTGCTATGTATCTCTTCAAATTCAGCCAATAATAGAATTTATTCACTCCTATCAACATCTTCTAATAACCTGGGTGACCTGAATATGGTTTCACATGAAACTACCTCAAGATAAACTTCTTTAGCTCACTGCTATCTGGCACATATATCCTATTTCTAAATCTAGCCAATCCATCCGCCATGAGATGATAGTACACATCCTATGCACCTATATTTCTACCTGTATCTGTACCTATACCACCACCTATACATGTACCACTACCTGTACTTTGCTACAACTTGTGGACAATTTCCATATACCTGACATCTTGCTGACCTACCTGTAAGATCCTATGTTATAAATATGTCCCATATGAGCTCATAGATACTATGTGATTTACCTATATCTTCTTGCTAAGAACATATTCCACTATGTTCTCTTTAGCTTTGATATACCTCATCTCAAAATTGATCTCACTGATCATGGCCAACCACCGAGCATGTCTACCATTCAGATTCATTTGGTAAAATAGATACAACAATAGATCAATCATCACTACAAACCTCCTACCATGAAGATAGTTCCTCCACATATTCAATTCATGTATGATCGATGCCAACTCAAGATCATGTGTTGGGTATTTCTACTCGTACTCATTTAGTTTTTATGACTCGTAGCATACCACCTGTTGATCATGCATAAGAAATCCACCAAGTCCTCTACTGGAGACATATGTACATACTACAAACTCTTTCTCTGGATCTTCAATATTTAACGTTGGTGCATGTGTCAACAATTGCTTGAGCTACTAAAAAATAGCCACACACTCCTTAGTCCATTCAAACTTCTTACCTTTCCTCTACAATGATGTGATAGGATAAGAAATATATGAGAAGTTCCTCATGAACCTCCTATAATAACTTGCTAACCCCATGAAATATCTCACCTCATCCACGTTCCTGGGAGCTACCCACTACATGATAGCTCTTACCTTTTCTGGGTTCACTGCTATGCCATCGTTGGAAACCACATGTCCCATGTAGTGTACCTCAGTCTGAAAGAAACTACACTTATTGAGCTTAACATAACTAATGCTCTCTCAACAATCTCAACGTTGCTGCTAAATTCTCGACATTCTCTTCTTCATTTTTGGAATATACCAATATATCGTAAATGAACACAATAAAAAACTTGTCAAAATACAGACACAACACACTATTCATCAAACACATAAAGGTAGGTGGTGTATTAGTTAAACCAAATGGAACTATAATAAACTCATAATGTCCATACCTAGTATGAAATATTGTCTTGTAGATGTCCTCTTCTTTAATGTGTACCTGATGATATCTGGATCTCGGATCAATCTTTGAGAACACTATTTCTCCCTTCAACTGATCTAACAAGTCATCAATCTTGGATAACATATACCTATTCTTGATGGTCACTTTGTTCAACTACTTGTAGTCAATGCATAGCTTGAGAGTACCATATTTCTTCTTCAAAAATAGTATCGGTGTGCCCCATTGTGATACACTTGGACTAATGTATCCCTTGTCCAACATTTCCTTCAACTGCAACTTCAACTCTACCAACTCAGTTGTACTCATCCTGTAAGGTGCTTTTGATGTTGGAGCTTCCCCTTGCACCGACTCAATAAAAAAGTCTACTTCCCTGTGAGGTGGAAACTCTAAAATATCTATAGGAAATACATCCGTAAATAGTTATAGAACTGTGTACTTGCTCAAAACATATACATCCTCAACTTCTGATGTAGAAGCATGTGACATGGAGAGAAAATCTTCAAACTTATTCCAAAAAATATAAAAAAATCTATAGGCAAAGTAGTGGGGTCCTTTAGCCAGCAATTTCCATGCTTTCCTAGTTTAGGATAAGGATAGAATTAACAATAAATCATCGCTTATGGATAAGCTGTAACAAAGCTTTACGCTTTAAATCACTCTATGTAAAAGCATGCGTTTGCAAAGGATAATGGCAGAGAAGGCTTTATCTATTGATTATAAATAAAATAACGGGAGGCTTAGAGTTGGAGTCCTGCCCCAGAAGCATTATCATCCGAAGAAAAACCTCTCTCTACATCTGGTTATATGGTTCTTTGTTGAATGTTAATTAGATGTGTGTATGAGTTTTAATGTCCTTTTTGAGCCTGAATATCAATGATTAACCTTATTCCCAATTAATATCTTGGTTGAAGCCATTAGATTGTGTTTTTCCTTCATACCATTGAGCGCATGCCTATTTAATTGTCTTATAGAATTTCATGGCCAAAATCCTATTTACACAAAGAAATTGTGAAATACTTATTCCAAAATGAGCTTACAGACTTGAAATATTATTAAGTCTGGTTTATATCGTCATCGGGTTTGAACCCTGTATTGCATCTCAGAGTCATAAGTGGAGCAGAAGAAACCTGTGGAACTGCCGAAGTCCGAAAACTCGATAAGCCCAGACCCGAAATATTATATAGTGGGTTGGATAAATTTTTGGGTGCGCAAGGGTTGTCGCAATGCATAGTTGAAGTGGGAGGAGTCTATTGTGTGGTCTTTCAGAATTGCGGATAGTGATTTCCGATAGCCATGTATTATCACATCAGAGGAATGAGAGTTGGAATGTCTGATTTGAAAGCACTGATAGTGTTATTGGTGTAACATGTAATTTTTCAGAATTACGACGAAGACTAATTATAGGCCGTAATAGTGGTTTGAAAGCGCCGATAGTGAATTTCGTTTCTTTTGGAAACAAAGGCCTGTGACTGTGTATTTTGCATTTTAAATGCATTATCACTTGTTTTAAAGCAATGATAATCAGTCTTTATAATTCCTATGGAATTATATGCCGAAAAGGGGAAAACATGACCATTAGCTTAAATCATCAATGTGAAGGTTAAAGTGTATCAGACGAAAACTTGTAAAGCTTCCTATAGATGACTGATACACCTCTTGAATGTGAAGGAGGAATTTAGACTAAAATTGAAGAAATTATAGCTATATTTCAGAGTTTGTGCATATCGCTTGCACCCAGGACACCAACTTCCTTATCTTTATCATTAGAAATGTGCACTACAAATAACACAAACCATTTCCTATGACTATGCTCGGCCTACATCGCTATCACCATTCTAATTGATGTTACTTTCCTCTTTCCCCACAAAACTCTTTATTCTCCATTATCATTGAAGAACTCAATGGATTTGTCATAACAATTCACCTTGGTTCTATGAAGGTACAACCAATACATGCCCAACAACATATTGTATGATCCCAACGGTAATACATTAAAATGTGTTGAGGTAGGCATACCATTCAAATCAAATGTAAAAGATCTTACCCAATGATGCACTCGCTTCTTTGTACCTATAGCCAAATGCACTAACCAATACTCTATGTGCAGTTCTTTATCAAAACCACACTTATCCACTAGGTCAGGATTAACATAAATATCATTAGATCTAGGGTTAACTAAAATATAAACAACTTGATAAAATATCTTACCATCCATCTCAATGATAGATTCTTGGTGGTCTACCTGTATGTTATATAGCGCTGCATAGATCCTAGGAATACTCTGCCCAACATCTCCCACTGTCTATGCCCTTCAGTACTGTAGGTCTATGGTCTACCACCCTGATGCTTTGGACAATCTCTCTTATGATGATCTTTGCCACAAGTCCAACACTCTATACGCTTCCAACCTGCATCCTTGTTCTGCTCCTTAGATTGAAGTCCCTGTCCTCTTTCAGATGCATTGAAATTCTTAGATGGCACTAGATTCTCTTTATTACCTAAATCCTAAGGTTTTTCTCACTTCATATCCCATTTTCCTTTATTCCTTACATTACCTTTCCAATCCAGCTTAGTCTTAAACCTATGCTTTGATTGCTCATAGTAGTGCTTTAGATTTTGAATGGCCTAGACTAATGATATAGGATCATTAAACTCAATCCTATCTTTGAATGCAATCAATAATCCACTAGTGAATCTCTAAATCTTGGACTTCTCCTGCTTGAGGTAAGCTACATACCTTAGTAGATCCAGGAGCCTGCTAGTGTACTCCTCATTTGTCATTGATCCCATCTTTAGCTCATCGAATTCTTTTTCACTGTAATCAAAGTATCTCTATGATAGGTAGTTCTTCTTGAATAGTCTCTCGAACTCACTCTAGGTCAAGTCCTCCTCATGAATACCTCTGGCATTCTTCACATCTTCCCTCCAATTGAATGATTTACCTTTGAGATTGAATGTAGCTATTATGGATTTCCTGTCCTCTAAATAATCATGCAACCTGAATAATTTCCTCACACAAAGCCACCATGCCTTTGCATCCTATTATTTCTTCATATTTCCATTATAGGAAGGTGGCTTTGTTTTCATAAACTGGTCCGACAAATATCACCTATCACTCTTCTTGTAATGATGATAACCAAGTCAATCATCATGACTGTCAAAACCAGAACTAGAATAGTACTTGTGTTTATCACCTCTCCTATATGGAGTATCCAATAATCTTCCATCTCTAACCATGTCATCTCTATTTGACATTTGACCACCATGAGCCCTACCTCCACATGCCACATTAGTTTTGTCCTCCTTCTCATGGCTGATCTAATGTGGCCCCTTTCGCTACAATTCTGACAAAGTGAGAAGTATCTTTGCATTTACCTTTTCTTGTTTCTTTTATGCCTACATGATTCTGTCAATGCTACCTTACAACTCCTTATTTCTTCCTCTAACCTTCTCAATGTGTCTAAAAAATCAAAAGAGTTCGTAACACCACTTGCTCATCTAATCCATAGGAAGAGTCTTAGGAGTTATATTCTACCATCTTTTTAGTCATCTTCGATATTCTTCTTGTAAGGTATATTATGTCAGCTAAACCAAATCTCTATAAATCAACATACCTTAGCATAATTCGGCGAGAATACCTCGTCTGCAAGATCAAAAAATCAACAAAATACATGTATAACATAATCATAACAGTATATATAAATATAAAACAGAATCATATAAGCATATAATCCTCATTCTAGCTAGAGTCTACTCATTAATGCATGACCATGTTAACTACACATACCATGACCTCATGCATTCCAACAGCCATGACATCACTATACACATGACCATATGTGAATACTAACGTGCATAAAAATTCATAATCAACCATACACTTATGATGAGACACTCCACAATGACAGCATCAACTTCCCATGATAACCTCACTGTAACCATAACCCATATCATACAAATGAAACAAACACATGGTCTCACAACACAAGAAACACATATGCAACCGGCGTGAATACATGACCAACACACAACCCATCTAGTCCGAGGGGTGAATCATGCTCTGATACCACTTTCTGGTATCATATTTCACCCAAAAATAATGGAAACTAGACACCACCTAAAGAGAACGAAACTCACTCTTATACCACTCTGCAACACCCTCTTACCACATCTACTTAAGTAGTCATCAACCAGGGTGAAAATGTGACAAGAAGTTACTATGATATGATTTGACCTCCTAATTCATCTTAAGGAAGAGGAATAGATGGAAAACACACCATACATACCTTCCACATCAGCAACATGACTCCTATGGAGCAGCACAACCACTTAGGTAACTAGCCCTTAGGTCCCACTAAGTTTTTAGACCATTAAACCCCAAGAAGCTCCCTTGATATGGAAAATCATGTGTTGAGGAGGTTCAAGACTCTTGCAGAGCATAGGTATTCATCTATTCAAGGACTTTTCTACCTAGTTTTGTGCCTACGTCTCTGGGATTTGAACTACGTTTTCATGCCTAGACCCTAGGTCACTACTTAGAACTCAACAACACTTTCAAAACTGAAAGATAAGAATAGAACAATGATACCAATGCAATTATGTGAACATGGAACTGACTCGACCCCTACTAACCATGATAGGCATTTCATCAAACATGTCACAAATATGAAATCTACAGGTTTAAGAAACATATATGAGCATAGGGGTCTCAGTCTCATCTGAGAATCGTTAACAAGCATTGATGCATCAGCACATTAACTATAGTTTCATCCATTAGGACATAGATACATTATTCATTCCTTTACAAGAAAAAACATGATGAGAGGCATATATAGCTATTGTCATAATACATGTGCAAAACCAACATAATAACAAGATAAATATGAAGGAACCAACAACCATATGATCTACGTATAAAATAGTACAATACTCATGAAATAATAAGGAGAATTAACCTCATATTAACAATGTAAAGGTCAACTAGTTGTGGCACTACCATGAACAACTCGACAATAGATATGACTGAGCCAAATCTCTCTTCAGCCAATCATCTTCATGCCATATTCCAAGCATGAATTTCGAATCTCATAAAAACATCAACCAAAATCATCCAGGGCTTCCAAAGAACAAACTCCCTCAATCCATCAAATAGTGATTACACCTCATGGCCAGACATCAAAAACCATCACTGGATTAGTCTCTACCCAAGCCTTTTAGGGCTCCAAAGCATTTGCTCCAACCAAGGCTTCCATGACTAGTAACTAAATCCACAGCTTACTCTGGGCTTCCACAACATTTTTCCATCCAAGGGTACCAAGACTAGTAACTCAACCCATGAAGGGCTTCAAGAGAATTTTTCCAACCAAGGCTTCTAGGACTAGTAACTCAACCCAAGCTATTATAGGACTTCTATAGCATTTGTCATACCATGGTTTCCAGGAACTAGTAACTCAACCCAAGCTAAGGAAACATGGAAACCAACAAAAACAAAACAACGAAATGACCCACAACACCATGGCTATAGAGGAAATGGTAAGGCTAGGAAAATCCACTATAAATCTAGGAATTCCTTCATGCCAATGAAAATCATGACCAATAAACCACATGCATATTCCGTGCATGCCAAAACTAGTGACAAAAATATACATACAACTCGATACCTGCATGCAAAACCCAGTGTATCTACAAATCCCATTGTCTTGTTGTGCTTTCCTACCCTTCCTTTTCCTTCTAGCTCTAAAAGTCCAAGTATGCCACACTCCAAAAGTTCTCCATTAAAGTTCTATGTGTCCAAGAGTATGAGAGAAAGATAATAGAGAGAGAGCTCCAAAACTGAACTAAAAAAAGTTTGTGAACTGGTCCTCATAAGCCTTTTCATTAATGAGGCCTCTATTTTCTTCATTTTCCATTATTTTCCTTCATTTTCATCCTCACATGAAACAAGTGACCTTTCACCTCTCTATTCTCCTAATTTCCATTACTTTCATAAATAACCTGCTAAAATGCCATTTTTCCTTTCCAAAGCCTTTACCATTGCATTTTCCAATTTCCTTAGCCATTAATTAATCATTCGTGATCCCCATCACTATGCTTTTGCCCAAAATTCATCCTAGAATAAGTGTCCCATTAACAGTGGTTATTAATTTTTGCCTTGTTAACTTTTATTACATGGAATTTTCACTAGGGATGTTACAAGTGATAACTTATACAATTTTATCTCATGCAGTCGTATATCAATTCTTCATGAAACCAAACATTAATTCATCAATAAATAAAAATTTATCTTCAACAAAAGTAAGTCAAGACAAGCACACTTTCACGCACAATGGACACAAGTATCTCTAGTGGAAAACCCCCTCTGGGTCAAAAACCATCGTGTGTTGCTATTGTTTCTTTACTTCAAATTTCATTAATCAAATAAACCATATTTTAGATCATCATCACTTTCTATGTCCAACAAGGATGTCTTTCTCACTAATTTGACTTTGTGAACATCGATCCACTTAAGGCCCCTACCGCCAACAAGCATAGCCCAACTACCATTGGACTGTGAGATGGTCACTTCCTCTACTGAATCTATCGACCACATTTAGAAAGGAGTATCCACACCTTCTTCACCATGCTATCATGATCTATTCATCCTCTAGGGCCACATTTCAGAATGTTTGAAACTAAACCTGTGCACAAAACAACAACAAATTTGTCTCTCTAATAAACTCTCAATACATCAACAACAATTCAACAAACAAACCCCAATACATTAGAAAGATATAAACTCTCAACAACTCAACTAGCAGCATATGTAAGCCATGGCTTCTCCATAAATCAAATCAACACACAAGACCTCACTCATACAACTCTTTTCATAGTGAAACATGCAACATATGCAAGAATTTTGTAACAAAATTAACCTCCAATATCCTACAAACATACTCTCAATGCAGCTCCATCACTAGTAATCCAAATATAGATGCACAAATCACCCATGCAATTTCTGAACAAAGAAAATGTAGTACTATAGCCATGCACATAAATTTGTTTTCTCTCTGTAATCACAAAAAACACACCCATATAATTCTTCTATGAAAATAATGAGTTTACCTACAATACACATTAGCCTTGCAATCACAATCATGCTAGTAAATTTATAGAAGAAGCCGTCATTTATAACTCTCCACCGATAATTCTACTGCAATAACACAATTAAATGAAGATTTTTCCTCTAAATATCCTCTGTTATAGGCCCTGCAAACTCTGTCAGAATTGAAAAAACAAATTCTACCTCTCTAAAATTATAACTAACCTATGCATCAATCTTCTCACCCCATGATCTTTGCCATATGCCTCTATAAATTTACACCCTCTAGGACCTTGACTTGTAGCTTCTACATTAACTTTGCATGTCACTAGATGCACTATCTAACACCAAAATGGTCTCTTATTCATCTATTTAAATTATCTCCACTACCCACTCCATCAAGGGATTAATACCTAAAACTTTGTTCTGGCATGTAGATTTGGTGAATTAGAAGCTTCTATGAAAAATCATGAACAAAAACATCATAAAAACACTTAAATGACCCAAGAATCATGAGGAGTATGTGGATTTATTGATTTACAATCACAAGCACACCCATAATACTATTGTATATTGGCTGCAACTAACGGATAGGCCTTCTTCCCAGTGATTGGAGCCCTTGAATTGCATGCACAAGATTAGCTCCATGCAGTTGGGGTAGAGGATGGTCAAAACCCAAAAACTCCATCTCAAAACTACCTCCAACTTCTTGCTTACCTTCTCCAACATCTGTAGGACTTGTCCAAGCCATGACAAGTATCATGAATAACTCTGCAACTTCTTATTGATCTGATACATGAGTTCATCTTCATAAGTGAAAGAACCAACTCATGAGTGAAAAAATTGTATCAAGTGGCATCAATCATGTAGCTCAATTATAGAGGGGAACTTGATACATCATGACAACCTCTACAAAAGCTCTATACTTGATCAAGATTCCAATCTACATATCAAGAGCATCAAGGACATATCCACAACAACACCTCAAACATCATACAAAGCACAAACAAAGAATACTAACATTACATGGTTGACATTAATGACATGATAATAGTGCTAAGCCCTTATTGACATCAATGCCAACACTGTAATGTTGACACCACGTGCTTTTGAGTATGCCCACACTAGGAAAGTTGAAGATACATGAAAACATGTATTTTTTTTCAAGAAACATGTTTTTTCATTTTTTTCTTGTGTGGCTCTACTAAAAAATATATAGAGTGGCTGGTTGTTGGATGTGTAATTTAATTTCACATCCAATATGTTCCTACACTTTATATTTGACTAAACACATAATGTGATCAAATGAAAATATAATTAAAAAATGTAGCCTTCTTCTTTTCCCTCCAAAAATATTTATTTCTGAGGATGACATCATCATTATTATGGCAAGAAATCCCTATGGCCTTAGTGAGTATCTTATAATACTTAAGGATTTTTCTCTAGTATGAGTGAACACGAAAAAATTAAAGGTTATGTTAATATAATCCAATAAAATCATTTGTGACACTTTCATGTATGACAACAATAAATCAGAGGAAGTGATTGTATACAAATATATTGGAATAAATATTTATCATAACCTCAACTGGAATAATAGTGATGAGAAATGGATAAATGGAAGGTGGAAAAGTTATTATGGGCCTGAGAACAAATGTAAGTGGACCTTTGGCTATGGTATGAGGAAATGCTCCTCTTTGATATGCCTACGACTCCTATTATCTTATACTCATTTGAATTTTAGACATTTCATATATTTAGAAAATCACATAAAACAATAGAGTAGCTCCAAAATAATTTTACAAGTCATAAACTTATTATTAAAGAAAATCCATCCCATCCTATTCTCCTCATATATGCAATCCTCCCCCATTTAAGTGCATGACTATGGTTATGTACTCAATGTACGATAACAACATACATAACACCAATGATAAGATGCCACTTAAAATTTCTTCTATCTCTAACCAACAACACAAGTAGCTCAAGTTGGGATGGTAACAAGATGCAAAGTATTGGTTAAATCAATGTGGAATACATGAACATGTCCATTTATAAGATATCAATAATATTAAAAGTATTATTACATACAAATCTAAAGAGAATTGGTGGAATGATAAGGAGTTGGAATATAAAAGAAAGGTGAGATACTACAAGAGTTGGTCAACCCTAATCTATAAAATCAAATTGTCTCATGACCTTGACTAGCATAAGAAGGAAAACAAACATTTCTATAATAGAAACCAACTCCCACAAGCTACAAACTGACAATGGGTGTTTAAAAAGTTCCAAAACACATTGAAATGTAATAATATATCATCTTTATGACACTAAAAAAGTTCAAGATGAAATGAACTTCATCTAAAGTGCCTTTCATATAGCCAAATTAAATGTCAATTTCAAAATATATGTCACAATATAAAACTTCCTAACCTCTTAAGTGTTTATAACTATAGTTATATTAGAACATTGAAATGTAATAATATATCATCTTTATGACACTAAAAAAGTTGAAGATGAAATAAACTTCATCTAAAGTACCTTTCATGTAGCCAAATTAGATGTCAATTTCAAAATATATGTCACAATATAAAACTTCCTAACCTCTTAAGTGTTTAGGACTATGGTTATATTAGAACACGTGTATTAATACCTTTTAGCATAAATATAAAAATTTTAAATTTTTCAGAAACCTCTTTTTTTTAAGGTTAGATAAATCAATTATAATGTTAATGGACATTAGTCATTGTCGTGGTCATCATCATATAATTATTTATAATATCTTTACATTATTTAATTGATGTCAGATTTATGTTTTTATGGGTTTGAAATAATGATAAATATAAATACTCTCTATATATTATCTTAAGAATATTTATTATATTTTAAAGTTGCAATACCGAGACATCAAGTAAAGCTTAATTTATATATAATTAAACATTACGAAATAAAAATATGATAAATAATATTTTCGTCACTTCTACCGAGTCAATTCAATGATTATCATCGATTCGAATTACTGAAATTCTATTGGTATTTTAGTTCAAACTGATAATTTTTATTTATTTATTTATTTTTATTTTTTTATGATATAAAACCCAGTTTAGCTGTTGAATGTACTACTGTCGATTGATGACTTCAAAAAGGTTATTTTGAATAAGGCTTTTAGCCACCATGTATTTTATTAAGTACATGTATTTTACTATTATAGGTATAGCAGAGTATTCTATGTGTCTTTTATAGAATTTATAATACTAAGAGATATTGGAGAATTTTGCATAAATACATACTCAAATTTTGTATTAGGCATGTGTAAAATATAGATCCTATTTAAAATTTAGACATATAGCATATGCATCAATGTTGTTAGATAGGATACAATTTTCTTTAAAAGTTCCTCAATTAAGGTTTAGATGAGTGCATTGGGGTCCTTTAAATTGTGGAAACTTCAAAATTGCCTATCGATATATTTGATCGACTTCCTCAAACGTTAATGATTAAGTTTTGGGAACTTTTGCAATATAAACAATGGCATGAATAGTGTTTGGAAAATTTCAAAGGAAGATGATCTTGAAAAATAATAATCAGTGCACTCTTGTTTAATAGTGCAAAGTTGGGGTCTAAGCTTAGGATTCCTAATAAAGTATTTAAGATTGAAATACAAAAATGAGACCTGTCACCAAGAACTAATTTAAACCTAACATTGACTCTCCTAAAATAACTAATTTAATTCTTAGGAAACTATGGTGCCCATCATCATCGGACAGCCTTGAGACACACCAACATCCAATCACTAATTAAGCATTAAGAAGAAAACTGAAAGGAGATTTCAGACTCCTTAAGCTATGTACAACGTCTTTTGTCTTACGACCATAAGCAAGGGTTTGGAAGGGCTGAGATATACGCATTTCTTTTGGAAAATATTTTTAATAATATACGTTTTCTTTTGAAACAATATTATTTAATTTTTTTATTTTTTTTAAAATAATTTTAATTTGTGGAAAATTGTTTTATAAAATAAAATTGTTTCTTTTGAAATGCAAATATCGAATAAAAAAGTGAAAACATATGTAAAAATTAAACATGAAAATAACACATTTAATTAATTGTTGGCATATTTAAATGAAAATTTTTGGGCTCTTCGGATAAAAGAAACTTACATTGATATTTTCCTCACGTCCAAGACACTTCATATATCTCCCTATAATAGTCTTCAAGCTGTAAAATAAGTTATCAGTTAATTTGGATCTTTCAGTGCCATAATCTCTATATTTTCCCAGCTCACATTTAAATAAATTTTCCTAAATGATGTATAGCTAAACAGAGTTGCATTTTTTTCGTTTTGTCCTATAAAAACCATAGAAAGAGATGGTGAGATAAAACAATGGAATGATATAGATGGAATATTATATGCAGATGAACACTAATTAACAAAAGTAATGTCTCATAATTATCGTGTTTTTATTTAATACATAAACGGTTAGTTATATTAGGTTAAAAAGGATTGTAGCATCAGTTTAGTGATAAAGATGGGAAATTTGAGAATGGCTTTACCTATTTGAATGGGGAAAGTTTGTTTTAGTTTTTTAAACTTGTAAGTTTGTTTGTTTGTTTTGTTTTTTTTTTATTATATAAAAATTGTTTTTTTTTTTTTATATATAAAATGGAATAAGAGATAGATGATTAAATAAAGTTTATAAAAAAAAAATATAATTATAAAAAGTTTTTAGTGATATTTATTTATTAAATAAAAGTTTATATAATAAAAATATAATAAAAATAAGTGTTTAGTGATTTATTTATATAGGTTAATATAAAGAGTTTTAGTAGTATTATGTAATTTGCTATTTATTGAATTTTATTAAATTTTTAATTGTTTTTAAGATGATGTGATTGGTTTTTATTATCTTCTCTTTTTCTAGTAGTAATTTCATTTTTTTTTCATTGCATATAGGTTATTCTAGGTTTACATATTTTTCCTTTTTTTGAGCATCATTTTTTGGTTTAGTCTTTGTATTCTTACTTTTGTATTTGTTTTGGATAGTGGATTTAAGAGGTGTAAAAATTCTAAGGTTTGCATGTGAGGTATATTTGATGAATCTTTTTATCTAATAATTTTGTGTCTCTTCTCGTAATTGATCATTTTTTTACTATGGATTGTATTAATTCTTCATATTTTCCGACCGATTGTTTATTCTCACATTTTTCTTCTTTCTAGTTTGTCTTCATTATGAAGGTGACTCCTTGTCTTATTAGGTCTTTTATCAGGCTACTGGACAAATTTTTAGTGGTTGTTGGGATTTCTAGAGGTTTAGTATTGGTGTATATTTTGTAATCAAATAGTTGTAGCCTAAATCATCTACATAAAAAATTAAACCTTTGTATGGTTTTTTAGATACTGTATGCCTTTTCAAACCAAGTGAGAATGTTTCTTACATTACCAATGCTCAAATATGATTGGAATTATAATTATACTTATTTAAAATTCAAACGTGAGGTCTAGATATAATCCCTAGACTACAGGTTTTCCACTTAGTGAACCTAGGACATAGCACATGCATGTGTGGACTATTAAAGAAAACTTTTAACTTCACTAGATATTGATAAGTACTTTGCAAAAAAAAAAATATTGAAACGCCTATCCAATACAATCTTTCAATAATACATGTTCTATTTTTAGCAAATACCTCCTTTTATATCTCTCGACAACTATAAACTCCTTCCTACCCCACATTTCCCATAGTTTGTGTATGCACCCTCAATGCTTATAACATATAGACTCTATTTTCACAAGTAAAAATATTATTTATGAATGAATGCAACAAGATGTTTTCCAAGGTGAAACTCCATGCCTTGGTCACTAGATTAATCTCAGCTATTAATCCATAAGAAATAAATGCATTTTCATACAAATATAGGAATAACTGGTGATTTTCCTTAGTTTCATCACAAAAAAACTAGAATTTATTAAGGGATTTTACCTATTTCTTTTGAAGAATCGAATCTCAAAAATGAAATGGGGAGGTGAGGGGCCTTATAATATTGAGTTGAAGAGATTAAATCGAAAGTGGGGTCAAATGATGGGAATATTGACCTTGTGCATATACTTACCTTGCCTTAGAACCATGTCTTTGAGAAGAGAAAAATATCTATGTATTTTATTGTGTCTATTTTGATAATAATTAACTTTTTGGAAGATAGGTAGATGTAAGCCTCTTCATGGTTGCACAAATTCTAGGTTGATGAGGTATTTTGGTGGATATCAATTAGCTTTCACTAGAACCTATTAATATGTAGATTAATCGAAGGTAGTGAAATAATTTGGGTTGTGTTATGAAATCAATGTCTACTGTAATTGAGCATGATGGATTCTCAAATATGTATACATGCCACATATAACTTGTTTGAGTAGATGATGGTAGTTGATGGACAAACATATGTGGAGGATGTATTTGAATGAAAAGTGGATCACCCCTTTGGATTGAATTTATTCTTATTGAGGGATTTGGAAAGATTACATTAACTAAAGTGGTTGAAGGGACATTAAGGATGTTAGGATTGAAATGGTCCTAGTACTATAATTCATAACAAGGATTAGAGTAAGACTAAGGAATATTGCATCAACTAAGGTTGAGAGGTGACAAAGAGTCACAAATAAGGGGATTATGATGGATTCCATGAATTAGATGGGTTTAATATGTCTATGAAATATGACCCAGCAATAAACATAATATTAATCTTAATATAAAAAAATAATTGAACAACTAACATACACCCACACATTATCTCTATACTAAATAATATTAAAAATTTATTCTAAATTAAAATAGAGTTATCAATCAAGGTTTTCTATCTCGATTGCTTTTACATCCATTCAAATCCCATGGGGAAATATCTTCACAAATTTCATAACATTTATTTATTTTCTCCATTTTCCAATATGCATCATTCATTATATATACCAAAACCTATTAAAGGGAGGTCTAGTAAATTAGCTATAGATATTTTTTTTATGGATACTTTGAATAATGAAAGACTTATAGAGAATAGAGAATCCAAGCATCTAATAGAGTTAGAGGTGATACTTGATAATAAGTTTAGATTCTTAAAAGAAAATATTTAAAAATAGATATAGATTACAATATTATTATTGGAGGCTTAATTGCAAACATTGTAGCTTAGGTTATAGGAAATGGAGAAATATAAATAAGAAAAAATAATCCAACTAGGAAGATGTTGAATAAAATTGTAATTTAAGGGGCAATATTAAAGAGCTAGAAGAAATTTTAATCAATAATTTTATCCTTAATATTTGGAATTTAAGTTGGATATGAATCTCATCAAGGAGGAAATAAATAATATCATATGGTTATAACAAAAGCATAACAAGTAGATTTGAACATTATAATGCTTAGTATAAGAGAGCATAAAGATAAGGAAAAACATCCAATAGTCACGGAAAAGGTAACAAATAAATCACAAATTGAAACAACATTCCTTCTAGAAATAAAGAAGATTGTCAAAATAATAAGATAGAAATATAATTTTATTTAGGTTAAGATAACTTCTAATAACCCAAAATATCGTATACTCAATAAATGTTTGGGTTAAGAAGGGGTTCAAAATATATATAAATGAATACCTCATTCTAGAAGACAAATCTAAATGAACAAAGTCCAAAATGTAAATGAAGATAAGAAGGAAGGAAAATAGGAAATAATTAATAATTAAAAATCTATTATTAGAGATAGAAACCAAAACAATGAAAATAAATAGGAATTTGCGATCTTGTAAATCTTCTCTTCAAATCATCATGGATTTACATGTAGTAAAGTGTGGATGTTAGTTTATATCTTGAGTGAAAATGATCTTGTATTTCTAGTTTAAACTTGGAAGCATAGAATATTTAAAGTACTTAACATAGATGAATTTCTTGTGGTAGACATGGAATGATGAATTCTCTCGTTTTTGGTATAGATCTATGTCCTATTACAGAAAACTAATTATTTCTCCTCACAATTGGATTCATAAGTAGAAATATCTAAATCACTACAAATGAATAGATATTTTTGGATACTAATGCTAAGAATAGTTACAAAGCATTTTTTTTATTTCATTCCTATTAATCCTACAATTTATAAGAAAAATAATCTAGATAAAAATTATCCATACAAAATCTTAGAGAAAGATATTTGCAATCTAAGAAGTGAATGTAGTATCCTCTTACCAGGAGACTTGATTGTTGGAATTGCAAAATGAAACTTTTGTGTCTAGATGATGAGCTTGTTTTAGGTAATAGTTATAAAGAATCACTAAATAACTAAATAAAAATTTATTTTGTACTCAGACAATTATGCTCTACAATTTTCAATGATCCAACAAAGTAGCTAAATATAACTACATTAATTTAACCTATTCTTTGATTGGTAATGTCATGTGATATTATAGATCCATAAATATAACAAAATAATATTTTTTTCACCTTTTAAACAACCACAATATTCACTTTTATTATAGAGCTTTAATCCTAACACTAAAAAAAATAGGCACAAAAATCGCATCAAAGAGAAATTCTAATTGCTAAAAGAAATTCATGTTTGACAAAAAGAAAGCCAGTATTTTCTTAAAGGACTTAACAATTAATTAAATCTCTTACAATGGAAGAATAATATTGAAAACCCCTATAATAATTTGAATGCAATACTATCTACTTTCATTAACAAACTCTCTATCAAGGTATGTAAAAAGAAAAAAAACCAACAAACCCTTCATATCAAATTAGCGTAAATTGTAAAAGCCCATTAAGTAGGATTATATTGAGTCCTTAAAATTATATATGATAGATATATACACATATCTAATTAAAAGGAATAGTATGTACCGTATAAATATAAAGTAACAAAGCCTTATGCACGTATCTAAGCTAGATTCTAAGAAACTATACCAGAGAATTATGATGCATAAAACAAAGAAAACAAGACGGGATGCGGGGCAGCTAGTCCCTGCCCCAGCCCATCAGCAAATTACATGATCCCGAAGAAAACCATGGCCAGATTCCCTGCCACTGAGGTCGTTTTCTTGCGAAGGCAAGAGAACAAATAGGTCTAGAACAGAGTTCATCCTCCGCATTGGACGACCAAGATCATCTGAACCGTTACCCTTCGTTCTCTTCCGTACGGTTGCCAACTATTTCTGGACAAATCTCCAACACTACAGCAATCGATGCAAAATGTCAATTTACAATAGACAGAGAAAAGGTCGAATACCATCCTTGAAATTCATCACTTTGTTTTCAACTAAACCATGCATTTATTATCCAAGCTTTAAAAATGGGCAGTACCATTTACGAATCTACAGAGCATTGGGACACGGTTCGGCTCACAGAGCCGAGAAGAAGAATATCAACAACATGGATATTTATCTATCTATAGAATATATCGCACTCTTTACAGAGGGATGACAAGGGCCATAACCAAATTATACAAAGTTGCAGTCTACATGGTTTGATTGTTCAGTCACTGACTTTTGGCTGAGGCGGTGACAATTGCAATAGGTGGAACAGCGGGCTGCTGCAACGAAGATTCATGATCAAGCTCGCCTCTGCTGCCGCCATTCAAGCACCAGGAATGTATTTAGAGTTATTTTCAGAAGTTTTGGTACTGATCTACGATAACTTATATAGAATTCTGGTATTGGTCATAAAACAAATACGAAATATAGTGAAATAGAACATAGGATTGCGAAATAAATTGAACTGCTGCAAGGTTGCAAAAGTCTGTCTGAATTGCCAATTCGAAGGGGCAACGTTGTAGAAGGTAAATAGAGCAGTGCTCAGAGCTGCAGTATTAGTGCCATAGCCAGTGCTGTATAGATCACCATATCCACAAGCGCTCCCTGATACAACACAGAGAACAAATGACTACTCTTTCATGAATAGAAACAAAAACAGTAAAATGTAATCAATTTTTCAAAATCTCTTGGAGAAAGTCGAAGATGTGGATACCTTTTTGAGTTGGCACCGTTGAGAGTGAAGCCAGACCAATGGTTAGCTAGAGAAAACGATAGAGACATCGGAGCATACTAGTTAGTTTACTAAACCATTCTTTCCCATTTGAAAATACCATTCGTAGATGAAGATGAGACGTATCCTTAGGCGATATACATGAAATCACCACCCGGCTATTGAGTAATGTTATTTTCCCATTCGTTGAGCAAGGCTATTCGTTCCTCAATTCAGAAAAGGCAGGCTATTCTCCATTTGTTCGATTCCACCGCACCAATCAATACTTTGTCGGGCGAATTCGGTATAGCTTAGATCTATCATAAAGGAGGGATAAAGCGCCCATGTTTATAGTTATATATAATTAGGCGCAGAGTAATTTTTTATAAATTATTATTAATGAGATTGGTCTCCATCAGACCCGACCTCTACTGCAGATATCGGCTGCGTGTGAGTTAAGATTGGTTGTTCCCCATGAACCATTGATCAGAGTAATGCATGCTTCTGTTATTAGATGCAAATCTTATGAAGAACGAGCCACAATTAGGTAACCAAAGGAACACATGTCCACATATGTAAAAACCCAAATAACACTTGCAATGACAATTATATGTTGAATTCGAATGTAACCACGTTTTTTATATTTCTCAAAAATGCAAGTACCCAAGTAACACTGCAAGGATATTTATAGGTTGAATGCGAACGTAGCCACGTTTCGTATATTTTGCATGCAAATATTTTATGGTCGACTCTCCATTGGATAGAGCCATAACACCTGGCTTGCATGCTCGCTTTCATGTCACCAACTTTATTGTAAAAGCCCAAAACAACTGTCTTCGGTCACGATTACAGATCTCCATGATAAGTGGTCTTCCAAGGGGCGCCTGGGGTTTGAACCTCTGAATTTTTGCTTGGCAAAACAAATCTAGCAGGCTTTGCTGGATGTATGTTCTAAATTAGTTGACGGATGTACAGTAGCCAGATGTTAAAGAAGAGATCAAAGAAAGAGATCATTTAGGTTACTTAAATATCGGTCTCGGACATTCGAGTTTTTTCCTACGTCTGTAAGAAGATTTATTTCCTGTATAATTACAGAATCCTTTGGCTCCCTTTTATGCATATTTTTCCTATTCTCTTCGACTGTTGTTGTTGATTCTTCTTATAATTTTTGGCGTGGACAGCTTTTGCAGAAGCGATTTCGATGGTAAGAGCAGATGATCAAGCCCTTTCGGTTAGTCTGCAAATTTAATGCTTTCTTTCTATAAATTAAATTGTTTGGTTGTTTTGTACACTTTTCTACCCTGCTTTCTTTTTGCCTTCTGTAGCTCGGTTTCTTTGGAGATTCAGGATGATAGGGTTCAATCCAAAATTGTCGGAACAATTCTCCGACGTTTGAGTTTGTTCCCTAGTCAGAACGCCGTCGAATGCGTCTCTTCTATGAAAACATAGCGAATTAGTGCTAGTTAGGGTGTGTTTTTGTATTCTGCTGTGGAAATCATGTATGATCTGAGATCTATTATCTCCGCTCCCAAAACAAAGCGTTAAATAAACGTTAAACAAATAATCAGTTCAACAAGCCTATTTGCGACTGGACAAGAGCAAGAACTTAACCAACATAGTAACATACTCAGATCCAATAAACCAAGGGTATAAACCTGGGTTTGCATTCGTAGGTTGGAGGGGCATGTGCCTTTCTAGTTTCCTTTCAGACCTACTAGATTTATAGAGAGGTGTTTTTAAGGCTCAGAAACGATTCCAAGTCTCTCAGATGTTGTATAGAACTAGGAATAAAAAACAAAAAATGGAGAATGAATTTCATCAGGTTTTACTTAGTGGATTTAATAAAAAAAGAAGTAAGAATGCTGGTTTTTAAGAATCAGAGGTTCTTTGGGGAAGGTACTGCTATTCTTGCAGGAGATGCACTTCTTTCACTGGCCTTTGAGCACATTGCAGTCTCCACAAGCAGAACTGTTTGGAGCGATAGAATTTGGAAGGTGATATCTGAATTGGGTAGAGCAAGAGGCTCTGAAGGGGTTATGGGTGGCCAGGTTGTCGATATTGAGAGCGAAGGGGATCCTTCTATTGACCTTGAGACTCTCGAGTGGATTCATATTCACAAGACTGCAGTTCACCTGGAACAATATTTCGCCATGTCTGCTGTCGGTAGTGCTGAGGCCCTATGGGTTCAAGCTCGCCAATCCACAGTTAATGGGATCGACCCTGCCGAGCAGCGCCTCAATGAGCTGGGATACAAGCAAGAGCTCAGAAGAGAAATGGTGCTCATCTATTTTCTTGCAATTTCACTTTCTTTTCTTGCAATTTCGCTTTCTTCTCTTTGTTTTCTTTTTCTTCTTTTTTACCTGCATGAAAGCTTCTGTGATTAGAATTAACTTGTTTTTTTGTTTAACCAGCATTGCAAACACCTCAAATTTCTGATATAATGTTTTATTGGATAAAGAAATAGTTTCTTTCGAAATTAAAGCTTAGAAATAACTTTTTTCTGTTTAACCAACATTGTAAACAACCTCAAATTTCTGATATAATATTTTCCTGTAGCAGATCTTTTTCATGTTCAGAATTTAACAGTGGTCTATTGAATTCTGTTCATTTTTTTCTGTTCATAATTGGAACGGCTACACCATGTGCTATCTGTGGTTACACATGCATGGTTGTATGACTGCTATATACAGTAAAATGGTATTTAGAAATCTGATATCGTATCATCATGAATTTGAAAAACAATACACCAATGAAGAAGGAGATGTCTACCTTTAGTATGGCCTAACAAACAAATATTGCAGATGATTTTATCGGATACCATGAATTGTAAAAATTCATATATGCCTAGTTTTTCAACTGACAAACAATTTCTTTGCGAAGTAAATTACAGGCAAATAGTTCGTGCTGATAGCTGCTCCGTTTGTAGATGCCGCAGAGCCAATTCCAAGAGTCCTCTCGCTGCATCTTCAACTGGTGGTAGAAATTTCCTATAAATGATTTAGCCTTCACGTATAGTTCGTCGGTGACTACCAGGCTGCACAACACTACAATGCTACCGAGAACACAGGCGACCATGTTCAACAAGCACCGCACACCTTGGGGAGTATAAGAGGAAAGTTGGTGGCAGGCGTAGGCGTGCATGTATGGCAGATGGCAAGCGTGGAGGCGTGGAGGGACATAACATCTGTCCCCAACGTAACCTAGGCGATATCCTTAATGTAAGCCAATTAACATTAAATGTTAACCAACTAATGCTATCCCAAAGATAGCATTACTTCACTGAGGCGAACCTGTACCAATTTTCCAAATGCTTTTGGAAAATTTTCCTAAGTTATACCTCGTACTGAGGCCAAATAAGACGATCGTTCCATCCATTGGCTGCGTGTATCGGCAAACATAAAATTTAATAAAATGTATCGGCAAACTTTGGTTTAAGATGAAATAAGTTTATGGATTTCTGTGTCGAACTAATGCTATCGGGTAAAACCGATTACTATAGTCCCTGCCAGCCCGAAGGGCAGGGACTAATAATTTGATTCCTTGGAGGGGCTAGAATTACTACTTGAGAGTTTTCATAAATACCCTAATGTTGCGTAAAAATTTTTAAATGTTTATACAATGGATGAATATTTTTTTATATAAGACACAAATTCTAAGGTGAGACATCCTGCAAAAGGGAATTTTTTTTAGGGAATTGAAAATTCCGAAGAAAAAGTATTAAAAATTAGAAGGCCTATTCTAATCCCTGGTACATACAAGTTATTGAATTTAGTATTCAAGTAGGACTTAACTATGTTCTGGAATGAAAGCCTCATTCTATCCTTTTCTGAAAGTGTTAATAAAATAAACCTTATAATTATAATACCAATACATATGTCCTATTTTAGTCAAGTTTTATAGACTTATTATTACAAAGAAAAACATTAGCATACGTTTGGAAATCCATGAAAATTTAGAGTTTATCATTCAAATGTAGACTACATTTTTATGCTTAGGATTGTTGCAAAGGAGTTGCATAATATTAAAACTAATATCTTTTGTTGTTCCATTTACTTTAAAATATATTTTGACGTAATATTAAATCTAACTTTTGGAATACATTATAAGAGCTAAAAGTTCCTTTCGAGTGGAGAGGTTTTGTAGTAAGGTTGTATGTGAATGTTATTACTATGTTTAGCAATACCAAGAGATTATTAGAATAAATTATTTATTATATAGGAGTTGAACAAGGATGTCCCCTATCACACTCCTTTTTTGGCATATACATTGACAAGTTATATTCTTTTTTGGAAGAAGTAGATTCTGTTGGGTTGACTCTATTTGGTATACTCATCATCCTTCTTGTTTATGCTCATGTTATTGTACTTATGGAAATGAGCCCTATCATCTTGGTAAATAACTAGTGATCCTTAAGTATTTTTCATCTAGTATGGGTATGACAATGAAAACTAACACTAAAGGTTATAGTTATAAAATCCAAAAAAATCTCTTATGATAGAATGTCCGTATATTACGAAGACAACTTGGAGAAATTTCCTTGATACAAATATTCTTGCTTAATATTAATCAAAATCTCAAATCTATAACTACAACATCTTGAAAAGGATAAATATAGGGTAGAAAAATTATTATTGGCTTGAAAAGAAATGTAAATTATTATATGTTTGGTTATGGTATTGTAAAAAAAACCGTCTTTCAGAAGCTCTTCACTACTATTATTTTATATAGATGTGAAGTTTGGGGATGTAATATATCTATAAAATCACAAATAAGGATAGATCAAATCCAAAATAATGTAATAGATTATAATCTCAAAATTAATGAAATACACACTATCATATTATCCTCATAAAATTGAGTCATTTCCCCATTGAAAGCATGATTATAGTTAGGTTACTACCATAGAAGAACAAGATAAACAAATTTGAAAACAAAAGGATTCCCAAACTTCATCACATTGATACCAAAACCATATGATATTCAATAAAATGTGGAATAAAGATGATAATTCATAGCTAAATCATTGGGAAATAAAGGTAGAAGTAATTATTTAGAATAAAACTAATATTAAAATTATTATTACATCTAAATTTAGGGAGAATTTGTGGTATGACAAAGAATTTGAGGATAAAATAAAACTAAGATATTATAAGAAGATGATCAACAATAATCTAGAAGACTAGAAGTATCTCTCTATTTTGAGTAACATAAAGAAGAAAATATTACTAATAAAAGAACAATCACTTGCAAGTGCCATAGTGAAACTGACTATTGAACAACTAGTTGAAACAATCTATAGTGTTTGTTACATTAAGAAGATTGAATATGAATATCACTTTCTCTTATGATATCTATTGTATACCCAAGTTTGATCATAATTTCAAATTATTTGTTGGAATAATTGTTGGAAATTGGGAGTTTTTTCATCTTATTATATTTCCATTTCATTAGTAATTCCTTGTGAATATTGTTGGATATTATTAATTTTATTATATTTCTTTCATCAAACTATTACAAAAATACAAACATGAAGATCGCCTAAAAACAATGAACACAAGATATAGGCTGCAAGCCAAGGAAAAACCCTCCAAGGGGAAAATCCAAATAATTCTCTTCTTATAGGATCATATTAAATGAGATATCCATGACCATAATGACATAAAACTTCCACCTCTAGATGCCAAGTCAAGCATTCTTTCTTTCCAAAATATCCATCAATAAGAGACCAATAACAAGAGATGTACCAAGTTAGATATTCCACAAACCCTATCTCAAGAAGAACTTATTTCTTTTAGACCTCGACCCTCCACTTATTCTTTGTCCTCTCTATGATATTTTAGAAGATGAATAATCAAGTGTGTGTCTCCAAATGAGCTCCATCTACCCATTATTTATATAGTTCATAGGGTGTGTGAATGGACACATCCAATGGGGTAGGGCCAACTTGAGATGTAGGCCTACTTGGCACCTAGAAGGGTTTTTGGCCCAAAATTACATAGTTAATAATTATTTTTATTCTTATTTTACAATATATCCAAATATGACTTTGACTCAAAAACCTAGAAGCATGAAGAACATGCTTGTCTAGAAAAATAACAATAATTTTTATTTTTCTTTTCTATTTCTTTTTACATAAAATACATAATTGTACAAATTGTGAAGACCAAACTAGTTACATTCTCCATCACTCCCTCTTGGCTAGGGAGGTATTCATAAATGTACACATGGTACAAGGATATTCTCAAATTGAAATATTCTCATATGAAGAGTTAGATTGGTAACCCATGTTTAAGGATAAACATCATGACCAACATTTTCAACATAGGGAGGCCTTTAATTAACAAGCTCTATTTACATCAGATCGAAATGCTAGGAGGCTTTATGTGAGACACCAAACTACCTCTTAAGGCACATACCCCATCCAGAGGTTTAATAAGGATGTCCTTTTAGGACTATTATTATCTTAGATTATCCATCCTCAAATAATTCCAGTATGCTTCGACCACTCTTATCTTGGATACGTATCCAATCCTCAAAGAGTGTTTGTCCACTTCCTATATTGGATTCTTTATCCTCAAGGAATATCAATCTTAGATTCTTGTCCAATCTTTTGAACCCCATTCTCCCTCCATAGTCTTCACTAGGTGTATGACTATTAGTTTTATCCTAGCGCATGACACATGCAGAAGAAAATATAATTTCCAACTCACTCTTAACCGGAGAGGAGGTCCTCATTCCCTCTTAATCAATGAATAATTCCTTTCTGTTTTTCAAACATTTAAGGAGACTTCTTACTCCATCTTGAGCATAGAGGAGATTTATTAATTCCTTTTAATTTGGAATTCATAGCCACAAATTATTTTATTGTGTCTTCATTAGTATATCAACTACTGGTTCTTCATGTAGATATTCAAGTAGCTCCATGGTTCCTCCGTTTTTAGGTATCTGATCAAATTGAGCTTTCATTTTCTTACAACTAAATTGTGATAGTATTTGGGCCATTAACCAAACTATTATAGTATTTGGGCTAGACATTGCTTCCTTTCACCATCAAGGTCATCTTCATGATTATATGAACACCATGTTATCTATTTGTATTGATACATTTCCACCCAAAGATGATATAGATATCTTGACCACATAATATTCAAAGGATTACCAAAAATTGTAGCTACACTTGCCTCAACTATTTTATGAATTTCTACAACACTCTTCCAAGTAGAAAAACCATATACCAACTACATAACCAATACCAAAACATCAATATCATAATACCCTAACATGATAGCCTCTTATCAAAATATTATATTATGCCTCCAGGCTTCCCTTGAGATCAACATTATTTTGCATAGACTTGTCTCCATAGTGTACATCAATCCTTCTCCATGCATTCACTTTTTGTGAAAGTACCCATGGAAGGAACTAACATGAAGGATACAATGTATTTACATTCTCCAACAATAATGACCACCCTAACATTTTAAGTAATCAAAAGAAAGTTGAACCTATAATTCCTCTCTTAATATTTTTCAAACATAGAATAAAATTGTAAAGAAATTTTATTATTCCCTTAACTTTATTAAGGTTTTATAAGGTAAATTTGGTCATAGAAGATGAAAATAAACATAATTATTTTCGTGTCATGATCGTCATCATCATAACCAGCATAATAAAGTTTTGGAAATGAATAATATTTTTTTTTACATGAAAAGTATAAAATTATTAAAAAAATTTATTTAGAGAATTTCTTGGACCAGTTATTAAAAGTTGAAAAGGCAAATAACTATAATCTTTTTATATAAATATTATAATTAAGAAAAAGATAAATTTTTACATATTTTTAATATTTATCTTTGGGAAAAAAAAATCTAACTTGTAAAACCCAAAAAAGAAGAGAAATGTTTTTCATTTAAGGGAGTGTAAATCACACTTTACACATATTTTTGAATCTTCTGATGTTATGGATAGGCATTCAAATCCTTGGAAAGCATATCTTCCCCTCACATGCGTAAGCTCTTTAATCTAATAGTTAAGCATGCTCTCCCTAAATGTTGGACCCAAAGCCTTAGTTTCCCTAACTTTAAAAGTGGGGTTAAAAGAAAAACTTGTATTTATACCAACATTACGATGGTCATGTTCTAATCAAGTTTTGTGGAATTATTTTGAAGAAAATGATTCACATAACAAAAATGTGAGAAAAAACCTAGATTAGAACTTTGGCATAGACTAAAAGAGTTAAATATTCGTTTTAGTTGATAGTTGCTATGATAACGTTGTAGGAGAAGGTTATGTCTAAGCTCACGTATACTAAGGATTTGTCAATAAAAATCAATTGTAATATATAGTATAAGTAAGCATGTCCCCTATTACATTGACATGTTAGATTATATTGCCACCGCCTTAACTACAATAGTCTTGTTGTTTTTATTGTTCTTATGAATATGTGTTTATTTGATCTAAATAAATAGCTAGGTATTATCAAGTATTTTATTTTAGTAACAAAGTAATCAAAAAAAACGAGAACTCTAGCCAAAATACCTCCAGAAAACATGAATAAGAGATAAAAAATGAAAAGTGTGTATGTTGCAATGATGTTTGAGTATTGTATCTATTGTTCTTATGGATATGTGTCTATTTAATCTCAATAAATAGCTAGGTATTATCAAGTATTTTATTTTAGTAACAAAGTAACCAAAAAATGAGAACTCCAGCCAAAATACCCCCAGAAAACATGAATAAGAGATCAAAAATGAAAAGTGTGTATGCTGGAATAATGTTGTTCTTAGCGGTAAATTTTCAACATTTTTTAAAAGTGATAGTAAAATCCATTTTTTTGGTGCAAAAAACACTCTAAAATAAGAAAGTATTGACATTATTTTTTTGTTTTTCTACTAAAATTTCAACATCGTTTAGAAATGGCATTAAAAGTAAAATATCATGACTCTAAGAATCATCATTATTCCAATAGTTTTCAACAATACATTGAAGTTAAAATATCACAACTCCAAAAAGCCTGAAATTTCCAACGTTTTTTAACCATGGCATTGTGACTTTGAAAAATATTATAAATTTGACATTTTTCAACATTGATGTGAAATATAAAATATCACGACTCAAAATTCCTTTAAAATTGAACATTTTTCAACCAGAATTAAAAACAAATATAATGACTATAACAAACTTTATATTTTCAACGTATTTCAAGATCAAATATCATGACTAAATTAAACCTTAAAAATAAATACCTAAATAAAAAAACTCATTATATCAAATGCTAAAAATATAGTTCTTTTAAAATACTAACCGAAAACAACTTGGCGCATTGCAATGAAAACTTAAAAATCAATTATCAAATTGAATATAGTTGGAGCATTCTTGACCCATTAGAATTGAAACTTAAAGAATCAACCATCAAATTAACACATATTGAACTTGATCCATGTAACGAAAACGGAAAAATCAACTATAAAATTAACACATATTAGGGTTAGGTTGGTAGTTGAACATCGACGCAACGCCTACAACGAAAAACAAATAAATAAATCAATAAAACAAAACAAAACAAAACAAAACAAAAATTAAAAAAGTTAAATTAAATCATAACCCAAAATAATAATAATGTGTAAAAAATAAAACATTGAAAAAAATAAATTTTAAAATTAAAAAAAAAAAAAAATCAAATACAAAAAATAGTATAGAAAAAACCAAAAGAAAAAACATAAAAAATTAAAATTAATATTAAAATTTAACATATTTTCTTATTAGAAAATTAAAAAAAAATGTAAAAAAACAAAAATAAAACCAATATCAATAAAAAAATTATATATATAAAATCGACCCTTCCTTATCGACTTACCACCCTCACCCAACTGCTAAGGGGCTATGGGCCAGGCCAGGTGCATTGGCCCACAACCCCTTAGCTGTTGGTCAAGTGTGGCAGGATGATTCCCGTAATCACCCTCTATCATGCTGGGGGAGAGAGGGTGATTATGAGAATCACTCTCCATCGTGATGGGAGCCAAAGGGTGATTCCATGAATCATTATCCATCATGCCATGGTCAAATGGTTATTCTAGAAATCACCTTCTATTGTGTCGGCACTAGAGGGTGATTCCTAGAATCACCCTCTGTTGTGTTGGGGCTAGAGGCTGATTCTAAGACTCTCCATCCAAGGTGTGGGTGGTGAGGCCGAATCATGGGTGATTCTTGGAATCACCCTCCACCATGCTAGGGCTAGAAGGTGATTCCTGGAATCACCCTCTCTCATGCCAGGACTAGAGGGTGATTCCGAGAATTGCCCTCTATCATGTTGGGGGAAGGAGGTTGATTATGAGAATCACACTCTATAATGTTGGGGGTGAGAGGGTGATTTCAATAATCACTCTTCGCGGTGCCATGGCCAGAGGGTCATTATGAGTATCACCCTCTGTTATGCCAAGGCTAGAGCATATTTCGAGAATCACCCTTCGTCGTGTTGGTGGCAAGATGGCACAACTGATGATTCACAAAATCATACTCCACCATGCTAGGGGCTAGAGGGTGATTATGTGAATCACCCTCTACCATCTTGGGGCTAGAGGGTGACTCCCAAAATTACCCTCTGTTGTGTTAGGGCCAAGAGGTTGATTTCAAGAATCACCCTCCACCATTTTAGAGGCTAGAGGGTTATTCTAGTAATCACCCTCCACTGTGTTGGGTCCCAAAACTCTCTATCATGCAGGGCTAGGGGGTGGTTTTTGGAATCACCCTCTACCACATTGGTGTCAGTGGGTGATTTCAAGAATCACCTTCTACTGTGTTGGTGGTGAGAGGGCACTGTGGGTGAGTCCCCTAATCACCCTCCACCATGCTGGGTGTTAGAGGGTGATTCACTCTAGGAATCACCCTTTGTCATGCCAGGGTTAGAGAGTGATTCCCGAAATCAACCTCCACCATGTTGGGGGCTAGAAGGTGATTATGAGAATCACACCGACCCAATCCCACGACCCCTTGGCCACTATGCATGTGTGGCAAGCCAATTTTATTATATATATATATATATATTATATATATATATATATATATATATATATATATATATAATATATATTAGACACACACACATTAAATTTTTTTTTATTTTTTTATAGTTGTTTTTGTTTATTTTGTCTTTTTAAATTATTTTTTGTTTTTTTATGAATTTCATCATTTTATGGATACTTAAAAACAAATTATAGTCTTTTCTTTTTGTTTATACAATTTTTTATATTATATTTTATTTTTATTTTGTAAATTTAAATGGTTAAGTAACGAATATTACACAAAAATATTAAAGTGTCAAAATATGTCCCAAAAAGAAAATGTTGATACTTTTCAAAATCCACATGAAAATCAATAACATTTAAAAAAATAGTCTTATTTAATATATCAAAAAAATTAAGCTGTCAAAAACAAGACCAAAAGAAAGTAGGTTGATGTTGCATCAACACTTTTCAAAATTGCCATGAAAGTCACTAACAATTAAAAAAACGTGCAAAGAAAATTTAAAGTATCAAAACTATGTTCCAAAAAGAAGTTGTATTCTAAATCACATGATTTTTTGCTACTTCTAAAAAAGTGAAAACTTAATGCAATTCCCATTTAATTGGTTACTATGTTTAGTATGAAAATGACAATAAACACTTCATTGAGGTTATTAAATCCAAATATATGACCTGTGCTAATTTTTTACATGAAATAACAACTTAGAAATTCATTTAAATATCTTGGAGTACCTTCATGACAAGATCCACTAGAATTGAGAATTAATAAAAGGATTAATGGATAATGGAAAGATTACTTTGGAATTGAAAAAAATTGTAAATTGTAAATAAGATAAACTTTAGTTATAGGAATAAAATATCTTATTGAGACTCTCATAATCCTTCTCATCTTATGTTTTTGATAATATTGAGTTTACAACATGTCTAAAAAAATCATGGAGAATGATTAACAAAATCCAAAGCTATTTTTGTAAATTTAAAATTGAAAACAATACTACCTAACCTATCCTTCTAATATCTAATAGAAGTGAGAATTCCACCCATTTATTTCATAGCTACGGCTAGATACCTCAAGTACAAGCAAAAGATAATTAACATTGGATCACTTTATATAATAATGAATACTATCAAAACTAATCTAAAAAGAAGTTGTGATGAGATAAAGAATTAAGAAATAAGAGAAGTGTTAGGTTGAAAAATTATAATATATTTATTATATTAATAATGTTGTAGATAATTTATTTTCAGTAAAATTTTAACGTGCATAATCACATTACATCTCAACTTTTAAAATAATTAAAAACAATACGAACATTATTAACACTTTAATTCTTAATTTATTTTTAATTATAAAAATATAAATTTAAAGAAATTCAACTGACTACTTAATATCATTTATTAAAATATTAACTCTTAACTATTTTTATTATAAAATATATATTTTAAGAAATTCCAACTAACTACTTAATATCATTTATTAAAATATAAAAATCATAAATTTAACTTCAAAAATGTTAAAAAATTATTAATATCACAAAGAAATGGGAACTAAAATAATAATATTAATTATTTTAATCTAATTATTTATTTTTCATTAACTATATATATATACCATCCTCATAAAAAATATATATTATATTACTTATAAATATCCACTTAAATTTTTATATCATTTCAATCATTATATCATTCAAACTTTTACAAGTTAAATTAATAATGAATTTGTAATCATTTTTTACAACAATACAGTTAATGGATAATCATTTTAGGTGATTATGTATATTCAAAATTTAAAGTTGTTATATTTTTATGTATTATTTATTTGTCTTAGGGACCATGTCTTCGTTCCAACTCTCCACCTTTTCCTTTCATGGAGTCCTACATCCCCTTCTTCCACCCTTGATTTTCATGTCTAACATGGTTTGTAGTAACATGGGTGTCATTACATATTACATCTCTGGGCTTACTATCCTTTTAGCATATAATCTTTTTGGTCTTTATCACATAATAGCTCTAGCATCAAAACATATATATATAGGTACACATACCTCAAAATAAATATATTGAAATATATACATGGTTATGCATGATAATCATACCCTAGGTTACCAACTGATGCAGGAGCATCTGGACACCTCAATCAAAGAAAATTAGAGAAAGAAGACATGTGGATGACCACATGGACAGCTAGGGCCCACATGTATGTGTAATAAGAAGTGAAAGATTCATGGGTGAATCAAGAATCAAGAAAGAGAAAAAAGAAACCTGTGCGGATGAGAGAGGCAAAAATGTAGTTGCCCGAGAAACCTGGATTAAGGCTGAGATGCCTTAAAACTGTAAACTGAGTTTTGTAAATAATGAAAATTCATCTTCGTGAAATTGTGTCTTTGTGTGTTTTTCTTTTCAGTTGAAAATGAAAATGTTAATGCCACAAAATAGACATGTCGGTGTGCATGGTTTTTGATTTTGTTCTTGATGATGCGTTTTCGAAGAACTTGAAGTTGGGGATACATGAAGACAGCCAGAACAGGGCTAAGCTCGAGGATTTGCTGAGATATCACTCGACGAAGAGTGGAGACGAGATGGCGAGCCTCAAGGATTATGTGACCCGAATGAAAGAGGGGCAAAAGGACGTATTATATCACCGGTGAGAGCAAGAAGGCGGTGGAGAATTCTTCATTCCTGGGGAGAATGAAGAGGAAGGGTTATGAGGTCCTGTTCATGGTGGATGCCGTCGATGAGTACGCAGTAGGCCAGCTCAAGGAGTATGACAGGAAGAAGCTTGTTTCTGCTACGAAAGAAAGGCTGGAGCGTGGATAGACTAGGTGTGTTTTTGCTCAGAAAAAGAAGCAGCAAGAATCCGCAGTTGAAGCACAGCGTTTTTCATCGAAGTTTTTTTCGTTGGGCTGAGTTGAAACTTGGTAGGAAGCATAGCCCCTCGCGTGGAATTTGCCCATGGATTTTCTAGGCAAAGAAAAGCTATTTGACGTGATGTGAAACTGCGTTAAGATAATGAGGAGGCGAGGTTGACATTCGATGTGTTGGAGCAGTATGGATGCTCGAAGGTTGTCGCCATGCTAAATTGTTTTCTCAGATTGTTGGAAAGATTAAAGATTCACTGGAGAAGCTATTCTGAAAGGCTTCATGGGCCCATAACCCATAGGCCCCAAGATCTTACTGGTGTAAAAATTTTGGAAATGAAGAGACCCTGAATTCGTTTTCATCAAGGGGGTCTCCTCGTTTTCATCAAGTGGTATCAGAGTGGGAAAAGATTTCCTGCGGAGAGGAGTTTTTGCATTCAAAGAAAGAAGAGGTATGAAGAAAGAAGAGGTACAGTTTGTTGAAGATTTGTAAGCTTGTAGTTTTTTTTAAATTTATTTTGTGAAGGTGAGAAGATTGCAGCAAACCTGGAGCAGAAGTGCTCAATTGGTTCGAGAGGAGTGAACCGCGGAGATGCCGAGAGGACAAAGCTCAACAGAGAAGCTTGGTAGGGTATCTGGTAGCAAGGAGGAATTGCTATGGCAGAGGTTTGGTTGCATCTCACATGAAGGCAGTGCCACTGAAGAAGTGAAACATTGGGTAGAATTGCATATGACCAAGAGTTCATAATTTTGTACCTCAGGAGCATATGACCAGGAGGTCATAATTTTTTGTACCTCGGGAGTCTGATGCAGGAGCATCTAGACACCTCAATCAAAGAAAATTAGAGAAAGAAGACATGTGGATGACCACATGGACAGCCAGGGTAATCTTGAGCAAAATTTGGTTAATCAACTAATTTTAGTTAGAAAAATCAGTTAAAAACTAAATGTATGTGTAATAAGAAGTGAAAGTGGGCTAAGCGGGCTTGATTGTGGGGAAAAACTCCACAGTTAAGCGCGCTTGAGCCAGAGGAGTTCTGGGATGGGTGACCTCCTGGGAAGTCCTGGTTACCGGGTGCAAGCCCCAGAAGTGATTATTGATGCTACGTGATTCGTTCTCCACTTTTCACTAGTTTCAATCCCACTTCTTCACCCCTGTGAGCATCACCCGATGCAATGAGTGCTAAGTGAACTATTCAAAAATCATGAGAAATTAGTCAGTTTCGACTACCTCTCATGGAAATGGTCATACGTTTGAACGACTTACTTAACGCAGTTGAATCCCAAAAAATGATATCTAATAAAATAAAAAAAAAAGAAGTGAAAGATTCATGGGTGAATCAAGAATCAAGAAAGAGAAAAAAGAAACCTGTGCGGATGAGAGAGGCAAAAATGTAGTTGCCCGAGAAACCTGGATTAAGGCTGAGATGCCTTAAAACTGTAAACTGAGTTTTGTAAATAATGAAAATTCATCTTCGTGAAATTGTGTCTTTGTGTGTTTTTTTTGGTTTTTATTTACAGTTGAAAATGAAAATGTTAATGCCACAGAATAGGCATGTCGGTGTGCATGGTTTTTCATTTTGTTCTTGATGAGGCGTTTTCAAAGAACTTGAAGTTGGGGATACATGAAGATAGCTAGAACAGGGCTAAGCTCGCGGATTTGCTGAGATATCACTTGACAAAGAGTGGAGACGAGATGGCGAGCCTCAAGGATTATGTGACCCGAATGAAAGAGGGGTAGAAGGACGTATTATATCACCGGTGAGAGCAAGAAGGCGGTGGAGAATTCTCCGTTCCTGGGGAGACTGAAGAGGAAGGGTTATGAGGTCCTGTTCATGGTTGATGCCGTTGATGAGTACGCAGTAGGCCAGCTCAAGGAGTATGACGGGAAGAAGCTTGTTTCTACTACAAAAGAAGGGCTGGAGCATGGATAGACTAGGTGTGTTTTTGCTCAGAAAAAGCAGCAGCAAGAATCCGCAGTTGAAGCATAGCGTTTTGCATTGAAGTTTTTTTCATTGGGCTGAGTTGAAGCATGGTAGGAAGCATAGCCCCTCGTGTGGAATTTGCCATGGATTTGCTGGGCACAGAAAAGCTATTTGACGTGATGTGAAACTGCGTTAAGATAATGAGGAGGCGAGGTTGACATTCGATGTGTTGGAGCAGTATGGATGCTCGAAGGTTGTCGTCATGCTAAATTGTTTTCTCAGATTGTTGGAAAGATTAAAGATTCACTGGAGAAGCTATTCTGAAAGGCTTCGTGGGCCCATAACCCACAGGCCCCAAGTTCTTACTGGTGTAAAAATTTTGGAAACGAAGAGACCCTGAATTCGTTTTCATCAAGGGGGTCTCCTCATTTTCATCACCAACCTAATAAAATATTTACAATACATACAAGTGGTAATATTGGGGGTTATTACAATGCATCAAAGGAGTAACAAACAAATTTGGATAACAAAGTTGTGAAATGTAGCTTCATCACATTGCATTAGCATGAAAGGATACAAAATTTGCGATCTTGTGGCCATAAATGTTCGTATAATAGGAATGATATTCTTAGATAATTTAATTATTTTCCCTTACTTGTGCAACCATAAGAGGAAGAGAAGAAGTCAATGGTTTAGATACCATTCAATATTATTAATGTTTAACCATAAAATGAATAAAAAGTTCATGATATAATTGATGAGGAGGGGGGTTCAAAGAGTTGGGAAGAGAAGAAACAAAATACACATGAAGGTTTAAGGAGTTCCACTCAACTCAACAAAGGAGAAAACTAAATTAGTAAGGTTACACTCCATCTAATTTTGGATGCATATATTCTCTATAGTATAACGTCAATGAACCTAAAGTTGTGAAAGTAGCAATGGAGATGGAAGATAATAAGTATTGAATATTGGTTATAGATGAGGAAATCAATTCCATTAGAAATAATGGTATATGATATTTGTTCCCATATCATTAAGGATGGAAACTCATTAGATATTAGAGTGTAGTTGAAAAAGGATCAATTTAGATTGAAATGTTAAAAATAAAAAGGGAGGGTTGTTCGTGAAATGATATTCATAGATTTAGCGGACATATTTTGGTGAGATGTTTTCCCTAATTGCTAATTTAAATTTATTAGGTTCCCAATATTTGCAGCTGCATCCTATGATATAGAGATAGAACATATAGATGTGATAATATCATTCCTACACAATGGCTTAAAGGAGGATATTTAGCTAACACAACCATATCACTATTAAAATGGTGAAGGGTGATGTATTTTAAGTTAAATAGTTCTTTATATGATTTGAAATATTCTCCTATAAAATGGTACGAAAATTTTGATTATGTTGTGTTCATATTGGATTTTTTGAGATTTAAATCAAATTGTTTTGTTTATTCTAAACAATATGTGGCACTTCTCTGATATCATTCTATGTGTAGATGATATGTTATTCATTGGTAAGAATAAGGATATGGTTTGTGAGTTTAAGTTAATTTAGAATAATTTGATACTAAGGATTATGGTGCTGCAAAATATATCTTATGAATGGATATGCTATAGACAAAGAAAATAAAAAAACTCATTAATCTAAAGTAATTGTGTAGATTATGTACTACAATAAATTTGGATGGAAATTTTCAAACCATTGAGTGTTGATTTCTTTATGAATTGATATTCCAATTGAGTAGTGCTCTACAATACATCAAAAGGTGTATAAGATGGTTTTTTTTTTCATATTTGATGGTGTATACTAAACCTGATGGTGTATACTAAACCTTGGTGAAGTATTGGGAGTCTTCTATCAATTCATGCCTAATCGTGGATGTGCACATAAGATTATAATGAATAGGACCTTTAGGAATTTGTGAGGTGTTTATAAATATTTCATTTCTTATCATAGTGACATTTTATGGGACCAACAGTTAGTCGATACTGATGGTGATTCCTAACATGTGCAAATGGATATTGATATATGGTTTATGGTTTTTTAATGACTACTAATGTAGTATGATGGTTAGAGGGTAGGAGAGTGTAAGTTCTATATGCATATTACGTTATCAAAATTAATCTAGAATTAGATTACTTTTAAACACACTTGTTGAGAGAACATAAAATCTATATTGCAACCATTTAGTTTTTTAATAAAATATCGAGTTTGATTTAGATTATTTGGTTTTTTTACTAATTTTTTATCCTAAAATTGTCATGTTGTTAATGCTCTTTTGTGGCTTTAATTTGTTCAACTATTTCATTTTAATAAATTTCCTTCACATTATTGTCTCATGGCTTACTAAAGGAGTCATATTTTTCATATTTTCTTCCATTCATTTTGTATCAATGCCCAATAATTGTTAATCTAAGATGTTAGGGCCCAGGTTCCATGATATAATATTTGTTGGAAATATAACCTAAGTGAAAGAAAATCATGCTGTAAGAAACTATGGAACACAACTAGATTAGAAACAGAGAAGTTAATGGAACTTAATTTCAATTGTTAAGGATCAAAATTAAATATATTCTCATGAAAATCTATGATTTGTAGTATGTGGAACCAAACAAAACAGTATGAAAGATGAAGAGTTGGTGGTGTTGGGGAGAGAGGAAAGAATCATTATTAGGCCCTATTGGATTATTTGGTGCATTTGAATTCTTTTGAAGAAAAACATGAACAAATTCTTGGAATAATATGGGGAATTTTATCAAGCTAAGCCCTTAATTAATAAACATTTTCTATGAAAAAATGTCTTCTTTAAGGATGGATAACTATGTTTTGTATCCAAACACCTAAATGCATTTAATACTATTTGATGTAGTTGATCATAATTGAATTGAAGATGGAAGAAGAGGATTGATATATATTATTTTTTTCTTTGGTAGAATAATTTGAAAAATTGATGATGTCCGTTAGAAGCACTATAAAGAAATTGGTTTTAGATTAGGTTGATATTTATTTACTCTTAAAGGATTTGAGATGGAGTTTTTAAATCCACCAATGGCACTAAATTGAAAATGTCAATTCTCAACATCGAATATACTTTTTTAAAAATATATGAGTTGTAGTATGTGGAGCAAGAAGCACTAGTATGAAAGATGAAGAGCTAGTGGTTTTGGAGAGAGAGTGAAAATAAGCCTTATTAGGGTCTATATATATGATTTGCTACTATTCAATTCTTTTGAATAAAAGCATGAACCAAAATTTAGAAGAATATGGGGACTTTTATTAACAAAATCCTTGGTTAATAAAACTTTTCTATGAAAAAATTATCTATTTTGAGAATGGTAAATGTGATTCCATAGTACTTAAATGCATTTAATAGTACTTGATGTAGTTTATCTTATTTGAATTGAATATGGATGAAGAAAATTGATATATATTTATTTTGTGTTCTTTGTTAGAGTCATTTGAAAAATTGGTGATGGCCATTGGAAGCACTATAAAGACATTAGTGTTGGCTGAGATTTCTTTACTATTAAAGGAGTTGATATGGAGTTTCAAAATCCATAAATGATTCATTCAAAAAAATATTCATGGAAGATAAAAGTGAAAAGAAAATAAAAGAGAAAAAGAAAAAAGAAAAATCCCATTAGGGACACAAGTGTCATTGAGATACTAAGGAAAAATGTTGTAGCTATGGAAAGGTTAGGAACTTTAGAAGGGACTATAAGGAAGAGAAGAAGAATAATAATATGGAATATAATGTTATTGATGATGAATCTAAAAAAATGTTCTAAGGAGATAATGGAGATGTCTTTTTTGTAGCTTTAGTAAAGCATGCAAACTAGAATTCATGATTGACAGACTCTAGTCCTCTTTCCATCTACCCTCCACCAGAATTGGATTTTAGTATATGAGAAATACTATGGTGGGATCCTTTATGATGGCGATGAATTTTTGCTCAACATACTTATCCATGGTACAACGTTGATCGAATTCTTGGATGACATTGTAAAAGGGATTGGCAGTTTTGTACATTTTAGGTTTGTTGCAAAACTTAATCTCAATAAGCTAGATTAACAATGTCAATTCATGGGTTGTTTTCTCTCACAAATGAATATCTATATTACTCGTTGAGGGTGTTATTTTGGTAAATTTTTTCTATATTGAAGAGAGATCCATTGAATATTATAGTTACTCTATTCCTATAGTAGAGTGGTCTATAGGATATAAATCTCACAATTAGAACCTTCTAAACAAGGTCTTGCTTCAAAAAGAGGGAAACCTATGAAGAAGACAAACCTATGGTATTAAAGTATGGAAAATATATATGGGAAGGGCCTAGGGGAATTTCAAAACAATAGTGTTCATATATTCAATGATTGTGCTCATGACTTTGATTTTTGTCTGCACTAGATATATGGAAAATACAAATGTATTCAATTTTTTTTCTAGTTATCAAAAATGTTCTAGCTAGTTGGAATTATTTCATTTTAATGTATTTATTCTAGTTAAAGTTCCATAAATTTCAAGGGCTTTGTATCTTGTATGATTATTATCCCATCAAAGAATCCTTAGTTTTGTAATTGATAGGAAGAAAAAAATGACTAGTAGGAAGATTAAGGTGTTAAGCAATGATAATAATGGTGAGTTTTTTTTGTATATGGTTTGATGAGTTTTTTAATAGGAATGACATTGAAAGACATAAGAAAAATCCTGATACCCCTCGACTGATTGGAGTTGCATAATTAATCAATAATAATTCATTGATAGTGAGTACTAGGATTACACTTAGCTAACTTGGCTTACATAATCTACTACTGACATTAGTATTTTCTAGAACATGTTTTCTTCTTTGCATGAATTGCATCTATTGCATGTTACATTCTAGATATAAGTGGTTTCTAGTTAATGTTAAATTCTATACAAAAGTTGTTTGTACTCCATGTTGCTTGATTCACATGTCTCCCACATAAGCTGCTGTGGATAAGACCTTTATGGAGGTTTGGATGGAAAAGAACCACTCACTTTCGGATATTCATGTTTCTAGCATATATAGGTATGACTAAAAAGAAGTGATTAAAATTAAATAACAAGGTTGTGAAATGCATCTTCATTAACTATGGCATTAGTGTAAAAGGTTACCAACTTTGGAATCATGTGATTGGAAAATTTTTATATAATAAAAATGTTATTTTCAAAAAACTTAAGTCTTCTCACATAGTAATATAGCAATAAGATGATGAGAAGTTAGTTAATAAACTACCAACTAAGACGAAGAAAGCTAAATGAAAGATTTAGAGAATTTGGAAAATAAAAATAAAAAAATTCTACTAATTCTTTATGAAGTTCCACTGATGAAATAAGGAAAATAGATGAATATAATTACGCCATAAAGCATTCCCTCTGGGAAAAAATCCCCTCTCATCTTAGCTGTCTTGCTATCCTCCGTTGATCTGATGTTAGATGATTAAGATATTCTCCACCCTTCGATCACCACTTTTTTGAACTGTTAAATGAGTCATTCATTTACGTTATGGGGAGACCTTGCTTTCCAACTTACGCTAGTTATACTCCGCGCTTTCCAACTACACCCGCTATACACTGCGCTTACATTCTTGAGGTATTCCACCCTTATCTTGTATTTTCACAATATACAATGGTTTTTTTTGGATGAAGGTTGAAGATACTCCTTTTTTTTCAGATCTCTAAGGCAATGTGGGCTTCAAGGGAAGGCACAATACAGGTTTATTATTCATTTTTTGATAACATTACCAATAATTAAAGCCATCGATTTTCCTTTCTTTATATCGTCTCCTTAACTTTTAAATTAAAAACCCTCATTTGGGTTGGTTATCCATCCTTTTACAGGTGCGTATAGCTGGTTTTCAGGGTACCACTTCAGACCAGTCTTTTGACATTGACATTTAACCAAAAGAGTGCTTATTGATTCTTTTTTCTAGGTTCTTTTGTACCCCTATTTCCCACTCCCTTCTTGAGCAAGGGTATTTGGTTCAATTATTTAGGGTTTTGATTGGGTTCTTATAATATGGATTTTCAAATTTATTAGTTAAGGAAAGGAATGGCCATGGGTATTCAAATTTATTAGTTAAGAAAAGGAATGGCCTAGGGCCAAACCTTTTTTTGTATAGAGAAAAGTATTTTGGACAAGACCCTCTATACTTAAATTGGGGTTTTTCAAATGGTTTCCCCTCCTTTGTGTATGTATGTTGTGTTTGAGGAGGAATTCCACCAGTGGTTTATGCTCATGGAGCCTTATTAATTTTTTTTTAGATCCCACCACCTTCTACCCTCATCTAGTCTTATCACAGTATATAACATATATTTTTTTAATGAGGGCAAAGGAAAACCCCTCTCATTTTTTGTTCCAGATCTCTGAGGCAACGACATCCTAAACCCTGCTTCTCATTTCGTTTATTTATCTTGTCTCATCGTTTAAATTAAGAGCCTGCATTTGGGTTGGTTATCCATCCTATTACATCCGTATAGTTGGTTTCTACGGCGCGGCTTCAGTCCGGTCTTTTGGAAGTTTCAACCCTTCAAGGTCGGCATTCAACAAAAACAGTCTTTATTGCTGGTTGATTCTTCTTTTATCTAGGTTCATTTCCTCCCCTATGGTCTACTGCCTTGTTGAGCAAGAGTATTTGGTTCAATTATTCGGTCTTGTGATTCGATTATTATAATATGGGTTTTCAAAATTATTAGTAAAGGAAAGGAATTGCCAAGGGCAAAACCCTTTTTTTTGTATAGAGTAAAGGATTTTCGATTGGACTTTCTTTACTTGAATTTGGGTTTTTCAAATGGTTTCCCCTCCTCTGTGTCTGTATGCTTTATTTGAGGAGAGAATTCTAGCAGTGATTTATGCTCATGGATATTATCCCGTCTCTAGTGGCACCTCTCCTTATATTTTCTGTTAATGTTAAAACCCTTAGAGATATCACTTTGACAGCAGCAAAAACCATAGGTACATCAACTAGTTGATAGTGACAACAACCACAGGTACTGCAACGGGTCCATGGTTCAAAATTTTCTTATTCAGTATTCCCCTCAGTTCTTTTCAACTATTGTTGGCGTGTCAGTATAGATTTTTCTACATAAAATATTTTGACGGGTGTTCCCTTCACTGATTTATGGGTTATAATATGCAGGTTTTTTGTAATCCAAAGTGGGTTCCAGGGCTTATGCTTATTATCCCAAAATCAAGGGAATATTGGTTTGTTTGGAGTCTAGGTGTTGCAAGCCACTTGACTTATTTGGATTCGGGTACAGAAAGAGAAAGAATGTAGACGCATTGGACGGTGACCAGATAGCATGGAAGAATGATGAGAATTGTTGTGCTACGAGTGTAATTCCTACAAGGTCAAGGTCGTGGGGATCTTTAATAATGACTCACTCAAGGTGGCAAGCTATTAATATCATCCTTTTGATTTTCCTTCCCGTTATTTTCTTTAGTGAAGTTATCATCGTGTTGATATTCCTTGCCATCATTTTCTTTAGTGAAGTCTTTGAACCTAACAACCGTCAGAAATTCAATTTTCGTGGACACATCAACTAGAAAATGTGGAGTAGAGAAAAACCAACAACTCAACAAATCAATATTGTCAATGTATTTAAATATTTATACCACATAGAGACAAGATTATCTTTCACTCGGGAGTTTATTTTGCTATCTCAGTTTTTGGTTTATTGAATAATGTACAGTGCATGTGAACTCAACTCATATTGCAATCGTCAACTCATTTGATTAATCAGTTTGTGGTCTATTCAATTGATGTGTTTTGTTATATTTGGTTATGAGCCTTAATTCTCTTCTCATCAATTCATAGTCAAATCTTTGCCAAGTGGCTAGACCAACTTGTAGAGTAATGCATTGATATACTTATAGTGTAGACTTATATTTCCCTAGCCTGTGACTTGTAGAGCCATGTGTTCACTAATTTAATTTTAAACTTTTCTATTGTCTCACAAATCTAGGTCCTCTTATCCATTCAACAAAAAATAAAATAGAGATGTATTGATTAATGTTGGCATTATTTGATAGTATAACTAATGAATCAAAATACTCTCGTGAGCATTTGCTAGCTGATACGACTTCTAATCAGTGGACATATGAATCAAACATTTTATATTTTCAAGATTGTAATGTTTTGTCATTGCCTCCAACTGACAATACTTTGAGTTTTAGGATCTAGGATTTCTCATTAGAAAGTCTTCTCCAACCTTCTGTTTATAATTTTGGAACATTTCAGATCCAGATCAATGGCAGTGATCATGTCAGCTGCTTTGCAATGGTTGCAAAACATGCGATGATAGGCATCTACAACAATACCTTAGAGTCAAATTGGTTGACACCTGTAGAATACAAAAAACAGTCGAGCAAGTCTGATCAGATGAATTTGTTGGGCAATTTTTTTCTCTCAGAAGAAAACTAGGAGGAAGAAGTATTGACTAGTTTGAGAAAAATCGAAGAGGAAGTATACAAAGAAATTCTTGTAGATATATGCAATAAGTAGATAGTAACTATAACCACATCTTGGTATGTTTAGCAGTTCATAGTTTGTAAACCTTGTAGTGTATTGTATTGTATGGAGTTTTATGATGGTTGTCATCACGATTCAGTTCAAACCCAATAATATTGAAGCGTCTCATAGCATATTATTTACCTTGATTAATGGCCAAAAATTTTAACATGTACATTGGAAATCAGGCCACATTGTTGGAATGCCCATTGTTCTACTTTTCATGGCTCGATGGATAGATTTGATTGGCTTTTCATTTAGATGGGTTTGCCACTTTTCTATTCAAAAAATCATACAGAAGTCCTCCACTGTAATGGGAAATATCAACTTTTTAAAAACAACAGGAAAATGGAAAGTAGAGTTGCTACTTGCACATTTCTAACAATAGTCACATGGAAATTTGTTCCTTGTACAGTATTATAAAAATAGGTCCATAGAGAATTTAAAAAAATACTTCACAATATGGTTACGTGATTCTTTAGAGCATTTCTGATTCGAAGGAATGAAGTATATCAATAATTGGAGTTTGACCATGGAGGAGGAGACAATAATGGAAATACTTTCCGCATTATTTCTGTCAACTCATGCCCACGCTCTTGGTATGGTACGAAATAAACAAAGTAATTGTCCAGTTTGGCAATGTATATGGAAGCCCAAGAAAGATAATAAATAATTATCAATGTACAAACAAGGAGGAGCATTTTTGAATTCCAACATAGCATGTTTGTGTAGAGAAGCAAGTAGATGTGGAAGCGAGTCTTAAGCACATTGCAAAATTGTCATATGTAAATGTTTTTCTTTGGAATGGTATCATTTTAATTTAATTGAATATTAATAGTTTTTCTATATTAACTAAAAAGTTGTGTAGATTATGTTTCTTTAATATAATTAAAATTATTTGATACGTTTTTATTTTATAAGGAGATACATTTTTGTGTGGATCATCATTTTTATTAAATATATTTAACCTAATTATAAAATAATAATTTGAATAATTCTAATTTTTTAAAATATCTTTTTGCCAATTCAATTGTAATTGGAAATAGAAAGGTTTTGGTTATATACAAGATCCAATTTACATAGATTTAAATCCCATCTATAAGAGTGAGATTTAAAATCCGTATTCCAACTTAAAATCATGCCAAAGATCAATTCCTTTTACATGGTGATCATCACTTTGTCAATCTCATTGCAACTTGAATTTCATTACAAAGTTTACATACCATAAATCTACATAGTTTTTCAACACTAAATAATAGAAAATGATAAACTTTTATATTAACTTTTTTAATTTTAAAAGACTTTTTTCTTTAAATAATAGAATAATGAATTAAATATATTAACACATCTTATGATATTTGCATATATATATATATATAAGTTTCTAAACTAATCTTATACCCAAATCTTAAAACAATAATGACAGGCATATATATATCCATCCTTTAACTATTAACATGAATACATTGCAACACATTTTATAAATTAAAAAAAAATAAGTTACAACGTGAAATCGCTTATAATATGTGTTACTTCCGTATATTCTCTTCTGATATAAAATTTGTCTTCGCATTACAGAGAGGTGGAGTAATTGTTTGAGATCCACCTTCACGAGGCTTTTCTCCTCACCTTACTGGAACACAACATGTGACACATTGTGATTAAAAATTTAAAGATGTATCACGCGAGTCTTAATGAATTCCATACTGGCATGTGTGAAGAAATTTAGTTTTCTCAAAGGTAAACATGATCTCTATTTAATGATAAATATTCCACATTGTACTAAACAAGGGATTGATGCATGGAATGAAGCCCAACCTTATTTGGATGTTGCCACTAATGGGAAACCTAGTTATATAATGGCAATATACTAAATTATTTGGCAACAAAAATCAAAATCTGCATTGGTTTATTGTTTATCAATTATAATTGGACAATTTTGATGAAAAAAGAGACATGAGAAAAGCCTATACCACAAGTTTTTCTTAAGAGGGTTGGGTAGTGAACATACATGTGTTAAAGAAGTGCTGGGGTGTTGTGCCTAACGTTTTGACTTTTGAAAATCAGGAAGAAGAGGTACTTTCATGCCCCTTCCATGGCCTTCGCTTTTGAAATGATATTTAAGTTCCCATGTAGTTACTTTCGTGCCCATATCCTACCGGAGAGTTAGGATACCAAAGGCAAATCCATTGGTGGTGGATTTGAGATGTTGCATGAGTTGAGAGTGGACATGGTGAAAACACCACCCAAACATGGGATACCGAACCTTTTAGACTAGCACTTTAATGAGAAATCATTATAGTTTTCATGAGGATGATGGAGTAAGATTTTACATCATGGTTTGAAGGGTATGTAGTTTATTGAGTATATTGTGTTTAATTAAAAGGTAAAATAATTTATTGGAAATCATCTTAAATAATATTATTTATTAATTTAAGATTATTTATTAATTGTTAGGTTTTATGTATATCATGTTTATTTAAAATGTGAAATATTTAATTGGAGAAAATTAATGTAAATAAAATTGTTGATTAGTTGGTTAATGTTTTATGAATTGTAGGTTTTGCACCATTTCATATTGGTTTATAGTTTAGTATTTGAGGTCGTGTTCTTATAAGATTGTGTGAAATTAAAATTATTCAATATGTTTATGGTATCTTACTCTTTATAGTCATAAGGCTCCCTCTAAATTTTACATTGCTTGAGGTTTGTTTGACTTATTGATGTTCGTCAACATTGCCTTGGTGCAATTTCAAAGGCTAGGGTTAACAAGTGATAATCAACAAGGAAACTTTGTAGTCTAACATTGACTTCACTAAGCTTGCAAATAAATGGAGGTAGCAATCCCTTGAGAGGGAAATTTTGACTTGAGGCATAGGCTATGTTAGTTTAGAGATCAACATATTCAATAACCCTTACATATTCCTTGATGCATATCATGCATCAAAACAATTCATAGAAAGAAAAGGAAAACCATCCATAACCATGCCATTCATCCATATGTAACAAAAATTCTAGTAAATTTCATATTCTTATTATACATTAAACATCAGTGCATCAAAGATTCCACAATCTCTTATCTAGTCAATTTTCATATCGACTTGGTTGATTGGATTTCTTCCTTGGTTTGCTTATATTTAATCTTGGTCAACTTGCCTTTTCATTCGTCAAGTGGCTAGCCCATGAATTTTCAACTATGTTATTCAGAAACTATAGCTACTAGCGATATGCACTTGGAAGACCTACCTAGAGCCTTGATGTGATTTTCTTCCAAGATTAAGTATTTGAATGAAGCAAATTAATTTTTTATGAGCAAACTAGTCTACATGTTGAATGTGCTCAAACTATATCTATTTATCTAACCGCTGACCTCTATTTTACAAGGCTTGATAAATCTCGAGGGAATGGTGGAAATTGCAAGTTTCATGATAGTCCCTATATGTTCCATGAGTGTATCCATGTTGTATGGATTTTTATTAAATCTGTTTGTTTTAGGCTTGATAAATATTTGAGGGAGTGGTAGTGTATACAAGTTGTATTTATTTTTATCTAATCTCTTTGATTTTAAAAAGGTTTGATAAATATTCGATGAAATGATTGGAAGTGTAGTTTTGAGGGCAATCTTTCCTTGTTCCATGCTTAGTTCAGGTGTTTTAATTTAATATAAAAATATCGATGATTTTTATTAAATGAGTCCATATGCACATACAATTTCTTGTAAATCAAAGCCACAAATTGTGCCTATAAAGTATATATTTCTATTAAAATTTGAATTTAACAATTCTATTTTTCCTACTATTTGTAAATATTCAACAACTTCTTCTGTTCCTTTGGGTGATTTGTTGACATTTGATCTGTGTTGATCTCTCTCCAATAATGGAATTTATTTAAATCGGTCCATATGAACATATAGTTTCGTGTAAATCAAAGCCATTAATTATGCCTATAAAGTACATATTTATATTGAAATTTGCTGAAGTGAATATTTATATTGAAATTTGTTGACATTTGATTGTGTCCATTTCTATCCAATAGTGGAATTACTTGAGGGGAATTTGTCTACATTTGATTCATGTTGATATCTCTAGAAAAGTAGTGATATTAGTTGAATACAAATATCTCTTTAAAAGAAATTAGTGTAGATATACTATTGGAAAATTTACAAGGATAGTGGATTCGTGTTGGCCCCATTCAAAGTAGTTGTATTATATCTAGTCAAATACTACAAGTGCAGATTCCCTGTTAACTTTGAGAATTAGTTAAAAGCACCAAACTTTCTTAGATTCCATTTAAATTATTTAAAAGTGTGAGAGTTTTTAATAAAAAACAAGTAGTTAAGCCATATATATTACATGGAGATCCATCCTCCTTTTTGTTGTATTTATCAAATAAATTTATGTTAAATTTTCACTCTAGAGATAATGGATGAGTTTAATGTTTAAAACATAAAGAAAATCTTGGATATTTTTGTCAATTCCCTTGTATATATATTTATACTAATATAGTAATTAAAGTAAATATCTATATGAATGAGAGACTATAACACACATTAAATACATTTACATTTTAGCATATAATTATCTTTCCTACTATTGACTTATAGTTTCTGGAATGTAGATTGGAGCTAATGTGTGCCTCATCAATGAGACTATAAAACACATTGACATATTTTTTTATATACAATTAGTGTTTATAACTTTCTTTTTTTGTGAATGTAGATTTCAGGTAATGCATATCCCATCAAAGTTGAAGTCTGGCCCACCTTGGCCATCATGTTCATTGGTTTAAATGGAAAACTTATTGTATTAGGAGATTCAATGTTGTTATCAATAATGAAGCAAAAACATTACAATGTTTGAAATTAAGTAAAACCAACTTGTAACATATATTTATAATATTTCAAAATATTAATAAGCAATTTAAAGTAATATAAATAGTTTTCAAAAAAGGTAGAGGTTGAGAGAGTATTAAAGTCCACCTTTACAAGTCTCATCAAAATTTTCAAAGAAGTGTTTCTCTTTAAATTCATTCAACAATTTTGAAGGTACCTTTATTTTTACATGGAGTGGTTTGAAAAGAAAATTACAACCAAGGAGCATGAGCTCATTAATTAGTATATTTTTTGAATAATGTTCCATGTTAAAACTTTATTAGTTAAAACTGAACTCATGAATATTTTTATTTGGAAAAGCATTTGAATTTCCATTTTTTTGTGGGTTATTGACATCATCAATTAAAAGATATTTGGTATCCTAGTATAGGATCAAAGTCCTTTCTAGGATTCAAAGACCAAATGTGTTCATCTTCATTATTCAAATTTACCATACTTGTGGTAGAGTATGGTAATTTGAGATTTTCAAAATTGTGGAGTTCAAAAGATTCATATTTTGACTTAAACTTAATGTTCTTATAATTTATCGAAAATAATTTGATGCGGGTCACTGCGATCTAGTCCCTAGACTGATCAAAAAGAGAATGATACAAATGTTTGCTAGAGTTTGAATCCCAAATAACACTGGCATATACAAATAGGGTGTGAATAAATTCCAACCACTTAAGTACACAAATACTTCAAACCCAAGTGTTGCAAGTGCAAATACATATGGATGTTTAACCAAAATACCAAATCAGGGTTTCTAGTCAATAATTTCTAAGGATGGAGATCTTTACTATCTTTATATTGAATTCTTTGGCAACTACACTAAATAACCAAAAACAAAGAACCTGATACTATGGATACTCTTCTCATGTCAATGATGCAATTCTTGAAACCCCCTTTTTAACTAACATCTAAAATTCTACTTACACCCTTTCGAAACATCTTTCACTATCATTATGGAAGAGTACACCCTTTCGAAACATCTTTCACTATCGTTATGGAAGAGTAACAATTTAATTCTACCCTCATTTGGTGACACTTTCACTATCATCATGAAAGAGTAACAATTTAATGCTACTCTTTCCAACGTTATGCTACTCTTTCCTACTATTATGCCTTTTGGAGTTTCCTTTGCAACATTTAGTGCAATTATTAATTATAGTCCATCTAGTATATGTTTCATCATTTGCTAACATTAAATAACCTATAACTATGAAAGTGGCAATGCTGATGGAAGATAAGAGGTCATGCAGATTAGAAAGTTGATAAGAGAATGAATGCACTTAAAAATAATGGCAGATGAAAAAACAGTCCTTTGATGTTAAAAAGGAAGAATATTTTTTCTATCACAATATTAAATTTGCGTATTAAAAAGCGCAACGCAAATTTAATTTCAAAATTAATATATATTAAATTCCAATTATTTATAACAACGTGATGAAAAAGATAGATGTAAAAACTTTTACGATGAATGCCATGTTGTGTTGGAGCCATGTTCCAATGGTGCGCAACCAATTCAATAGATCAAACAGTATGTTTAAGCGCTCAAGACTAATCCATGTAAAATAAGCTTCAAAAATCTTTATAGTTTAATCTTCGCTGGACTTGGCATTGTTCCAGGTATTATGCCTAATTATTAAACGAGATTTGGAAGGTTCAGCGTCCCAACCGCTCTTGCGCCGTACACGCTCGGAACTGCTCGTAATAGGAGTTTCTCCACCTGTCTAATATTAGGATTTTCACTATGCGAAGAGCCAGAGTTTAAGTCTAGATGACGATTTATTGGTCGAGCGAGTGTAGATCGCCGTACACGCTCGGAACTGCTCGTAATAGGAGTTTCTCCACCTGTCTAATATTAGGATTTTTACTATGCGAAGAGCCAGAGTTTAAGTCTAGATGACGATTTATTGGTCGAGCGAGTGTAGATCGTGTGGTGTGATGGTTTGTTATCTTCTTCCCTTCTTTTTTATTAGGAGATTATTTACTTTGATTCTTTGATTATTAGGAGATTATTTACTTTGATTGATTAGTGGACGTAGTCAAACTAATAGAGTGAGTTATATTATAGATTAGCATGGATTCATATTGAATACTGATCTAATATGAACTGAGAGGGATTTAATTTTTTTTGTATAGTTATTTAATTTATTTTTTTCTCACTTACAGTTTTTTTATGAGCAGATTAGTTAATTTTTTTTTGTTGTTTTGGATGTCATGAGTAAAATTTCAACTTTGATGACAGAAAGACACATTCACATATCATACTGGGCTGTAAAATGAACCTATCAACCCAAAAGAAACAAAAACAAAAACCAAAAGCTATAATGATATAAAAAAACAAAAAAACAGCAATCTATGTTAGGTCAAAAACATTACGTTTGCTGCAATCCTCCTCCACTAGCACTTGCATAGCATGAAACTTAAAAATCACATGCAGTGAACTATCAAAGCCCTTTATTGGCAAAACTAATATTGCTGCACAGGCTCCATCTCTAAGAGGCCGTCTAAGTCGCGCCAAACATCATTACAATGTTGCATCAAAGGTGAAGAAAACAACATATCGCACCTCTACTTTTAAAAATCAGTAGTTGTGTGCTTTAGTTTATGATAACGATTAATGTTGACTTTTTAAGTTGTTGAAGCGCATCACGATTATTACTACCGCTGCGCACATGGTAGAAGCCAAAATTACTAAATATTACGAATGTTAGGATTCCTCAGCAATGGGAAGAAGGTAACTCTTTGTTTATCTCCCTATTATTTCTTGCGGCTAACCGAATAAATAGCTCCAACGTTCGAGGACGGGAAAAGCGGCACAGTCATTGAATCCATGAACAGAGAAGGAAGCATCACGCCAAAATACAACACAAACAATGAGGGAAGTAGATATTGTTTCAGAGATCACAACTGTCTGCTTTGATTTATTATGTTAAAATAATGTTATAAATTGATATATCATATTTTATTTTAAAATAAATATAATATTTTAGTAAATTAAATTTATTAAGGGAATAGCTTAACAGGATTAATTAATATAAATGACTAGCGTTAATAATTAAAACTTCTTACATAAAAGCAAATTCTATCTTATAATGGTAATTTAGGATTTATATATACATATATTTTTTTTATTTTGTTTTAGAAGTTACCGATTCTTAAAAATCTATATAAAGGAATATTGCTTGATTATATTAATTAATAATATAATGGCCAGTTTAACATGGTTTTTTTTAAAGAAATGTCATATTTATAAAATGTTTATAAAGGAATAATCATCAATGATATTAATATGTTTTATTTTCTCCATTTTTAGAAATATATATAAAAAGGAATAATGACTAATATATAAAGGAATAATGACTAATGATATTAATCTAAATGTTATAATTTCTAGTTTAATAAGATATCTTTCATGTACTTGACTTATTCAAGATGTTGATGATTTGTTTTGAATCTACAACTAATTTTATTAACATTCAAAGAGTTAAGAAGTGAGCCAAAACACCTACTTTTTAATAACAATTGTTTCTTGAGTCTAAACTTATTAGAAGTCATGGAACAACTTGATTAGAAGTCACAGAACAACATGCACATGTGATTTTTGTCATATAACACCACCCTACATTGAGCATCAACATATGGTGCACTCATAGAGCATTCAACCAATACACACCCACTCCTCTAAGTGCCAACAACTCCTTAATTAAATAGGTGGTCACTTTAGTCATGCAACTAAACTATGCCATGTGGGTGTGCATCAGCTTTCCTCATGCTCAAGTAAAATCAAATAGCGAATTCAAATTATGTGCCCAGGTATGAGGACACACATCCAAATTTTCTAGTTAAGTTGCACTCAACTATACATCATTAAGACTAAACCTTGGAGCTTGTGTGTCTCACAACTAGGCCATCTTGTTTCTTTCTTTGACACATCCAAGCATCCTCCATTCATCTCACATGCACTAACCAAGCTCTCAACACCAAGACACCAAGAAAATTATCCATTTTAGCTCTATCCATTTGACCTTGAAGACATCAAGAAAGCTATCATTTTAGCTTGGAAAACAAAGGAAACTATCCATTCTCATTTGAGCATGTAAGAAATAATTTATAAACTCAAACACATTAAGGAAGCTACCCATTTCATCTTGGACACAACAAGAAAGCTATTGCACACTAAAATAAACTATCCATTCCAACTTATACACAAAACGGCATCCAAATCCTTAGTTGAAAAACACTAAACAAACTATCAACAAAAACACACCAAATGGTTCCCATACCCTTCATAAATATTTTAACACTATAACACATATAAATAGATATCTACATCATGTTCAATTTATTAATATTCTAAATAAATAAGAGGAGAAAAAATTGAATTTATATTTGTGTTGATCTAAGCCTTCTATAATCCAACATAGGAACTAATTGGTCAAAATATTACAACTACCCATACTACTACAACTTTAATTCTATGTATCGTGATATCCTCCATAACTCGTTGAACCAATAGTTGCTCCTCACATCATCTCTAACATAAGATAGGATAATGAGCAAGGCCATTTTCATTTTAGTAAATAGTGAGTGTGGAGGGATCATGATTCTAATCTTTAGGACAACCCTCTATTTTGCAAAACTTCTCTGACATTTTAATAATGCTATCATCTCTTTGCAATATTATCTAGGACTTTGGTTGTGGTTTCACCTTTAATTTCTGCAAAATCCATTATTCCTTTATGTTCCTACAATGAGATTAAATATATCATAGTATTCAAAACCAAAACCAGTGACTAGAACGATCCACCTATCAAACTCAGTTTCAAACCAGGATTGGCCATATCTCAATGAACTAGTATTTAAAATAAAATATGAAATAATTATTTTTTATTGGAAAAAAATTGTTTTTAATTTTTAAAACCATAATTCCAAAACAATAGAGACAAAAATGTGCAATTTTTTCTCATCTATATACTATGTAAAGGCAAATATATCAAAATAGAACCGAGTGCAATACATATCAACAAAAAAATAAATAATCAATGAGGCTCTAAATGGCGTCTAGAGTCAAAAAACAATGCTACAAGCTATGGGGCCACTAGCCTACTACAACTCTAGATATCAATGATCAACATTATCACTTCTAATCGTGATCAAACCTATTTTTTTTAGTCTCAACTCTCAAACCTTTCAACTACTTGAGTCACAAACTTCTAAGCTGGTTGAGTGACTTGAGTCTCAAACTTATGAAGGTATTCTACCTTAATATTCCCTATTACATCATTTTGTGTTCTACATGGATTTACATGGCCTCATCCTAACCAAGTGTTATTTCAACATATGAATACCACCTCCTCCAATAGTCTTTTGCCAATATTTGCATATCATTTTTCCATCAACCATATCACAATGAACCCATGTAGTATCATTGGATTTTGGAGGCTTGGTTGCCACTACTCAACCAAAATTCTCTATTGTTCCACTACTGTAGCAGAAAATCAACACTCTCCAAGATCACAAAATCTCCAAATGAGATGTGTGAGGCCAATGAGAGGGGAGGCATCCTTGTAAAAACTTGGAGGAACTACTTTCGTAGGTACCCTAGATTCCCTCAAACCTGCTTCAAAAAGTATAAAAATACCTTCCCTAGGGTCTGTAATCAACCTCGGAATAAGAGGACCAATTTATGATGAAATTGTTCAATTTATGCAAAAATCAGCTACTTCCACCATAGATCGGTTGGGTTATTGTTGGTTAGACCTTGAAGCCCTATCTTGTGGGGATTAAAGTTGGGTTTTCAACCAATAGGATAGCTCGGCCCAATTAACCAATCAGTTTGACCAATTTACGGTTTGAACCAATTGGTTTTGAATACTAGGCTATACACCCAAAAGCTACAGATATTTTCATCAACGTTCAAGTGGAAGATTATGGGTAGGGTTCTTATAATCACCTAAGGAAGAGAAGAAATGCACAAATTATGAAATGTGTTTAAGCACAAAAGGAACATTTTCAGATTTACAATTGAAGAGATGAAAGACATTGTATTTTCCTTCCCTACTTGTGTATGAATTTGTAATATGAGCATTTTGTCTATGTGCTAGAGTGGACAAAGGAGGAAAACATGGTCCAATTAGAGTGGAGAAAGGGTGGCCTTTGTCTGACCATGTAAGGAAATGGATGCCTCATATAAAAAATTTCATACTTATTAAAACCTTTGGGTTACATTTCCATTAGCTGTTGACATGATGAGACAAGAAATTCTTGATCTTTATACTCCATATGAGTTTATGTATCATAAATTTCCTAGTCTTTAAATTGTATCCTCTCATAGCCATTGTCTTAGTTTTCTCCCCCAGCCAATTAGAATTATTACAATATGGTATGTACACGTTTTCATAACAAATGGTGTCATAGTAAGCTTGTTCTAATCAACTTAAAAGTCTTATGAGTTTGCTTCAGAAAATTATCCTCTAACATCCTCCATGATGATTCTATATAGACATCTATTTGAGGTAGATAATTAATTGATAATAATAGAAATGATAAAATAACAATAATAAAATGGAATCACTTAGAACTACGAAAAAAATAAAAATAAATTTCTATTCTCATAATTGCATAGAAAATGGGTGTTCACTATCGATCATCATGATAATACAGGATGTAATTCTTGATAAATGAAGTTAGAAGTTATAGAGAAATTGAATTTTTACAAAAATTTATTTTGAAACATAGATCATATGTTTTTGCATGCATTATTTTCATATCCTTTTACAATTGGCATCTCTAAAACTAAAATAATGCAAACTATATCCAAACATTATTCAAAAGAATAAAACTAAAGAGGAATTATATCCATGGCATTGAATGACATGACATAATATCCTAATCTCGCATGAATGATTAACATACTCACGCTTGATATTGAAAAGGGTTACATGTAAAAAATTGGACTTTTGAATTTGCCTAAGTAGACATGTCTGCAAGTTGTTGCTTAGTCTTTATATATCTTAGTTATACTCCCTTGTGCACCAAATATTGGATGAAACAATAGTATAATTTTTTTTTTTGTCCTGATATGATGGGCTAGATTCTTTGGTAATTTGATTGTACTCATGTTATCACAAAAAGTAACTATAAGTTCTCAAAATTATTCCATAAATTTTGTAAGCCATAGACAAAAACACACTCTTCTTCTATGCATGAACATGCAACCATGCTTTGATTCTTCAAACCCCAAGCTATGAAACTTTAACCAAAAGGAAAAAAAGTACTATACTTACCCTTGAAGTCATGCAAACTACCTATCTAATTAGAATCACTACAACCATCAATATTAAACATTTTAATAGTGTAATAATGAATCCAAAATTTAGAGTGCTTTTCACATACCACAAAATTCTATTGGATGTCTTCATATGTATTTCATATGGCTATCTCATCCATCTCAAAATAAAATAAACTATATCAATAATATCAAGCCTTTTGTGGGTTGGAACATCAAACCTCCAACAATACTTTTGTTAGAAATATCATCAATAATATCAACACCATCATCTCTACACAACACAACTCCATGAAAATTTGGAATGGAGGTTGGTTTACAATCAACCATTTCCAAAATTTCAACACATCTTTTGTATACTTTCCTTGAAAAATAAAAAATCATCCTTACTTCAATAAACTTTTATCCCTAAAAAGTATTGCATGAGATCCAAAATTTTCATCCCAAATCGTTCATTTAGTGACCTTAATTTCATTCTTCGTCCTAGAACAACCACCCATATATAATAAATCATCAACATGCAATCTTAGAATAATAATATAATTATATTATAGTTTGTAGTAAAGGGTAAGTTCACTCTTACTTTTTTTGGAGCCCTTCTCCTAAAAATCTCCATCAAGTGTAAGATACCATTCTTTTGGTCCTTGCTTGAGGCCATATATTTTTTTTCAACTTGTGGAATTTATGTTATTTTCCTTGTACTTCAAAACATTCCTGTTGTTTCACATAAACTTTGTAACATGTCAACCCACATTTACTTTATTTTACAATTGCTCTAGGTAAATGTGAAGTGGAGTGCCACTATGAGATGACCTGACCTCCTAGTTTTGGTGAAGGAAGTGGGGCATACAAACTGACCACAAACTGACATCCTATTGGGAATATAGATCACCTAGGAGCTGGATAAATAGCCCAGGTGGTCAATCCCTGAGCTGGAACCTTGTTTCACTGACCTAGACCTATAACCACACCCTTTACACTTCCTAAATGTGGTTTTGAGCCTCCAAACACACTGGTAATCCTTCTTCCATGCGATTATGACCCCATATCTCCAGTTATGTGCCTACAGTTCTGGGATTTGAACCACGTTTTTATGTTAGCTTCGAGACCACTGCCTAGGACTTCTTGTAACTTTTTAGAATCATATTTCTTGTAAAAAAATGTTAATCATTCAAACTTGAATCCATAACTTGACCTAGACTAACTAGAACATACTAGACATTTCATCAAACATATGGTAAATATGTAATCTATAGGTAATGAATGCATATCTGAGTGTGAATCTATATACTTTAGCTTAAAATCAGCAAGAAGGTCTAAAGCCCTCTCAAGTAGCTACACTAATACTTGTTATACCATGCATTCATTAATCATTCATCAAATTATCAAAGCATAACAAGCACCATAACCAAAACATGTTATAGAACCATTCCTATAACCAAAATATAACCAAAACATTAACCATGACAAAACAAGCATCAAAACAACATAACCGAAGGTACAAATTCTCATAGAGTACAATAGAAAAATAACTCTTATTAACTTATGAAAAATCCAACTAAGTCATGGACTTCCATGTATTGCTCAACTATAGATTGAGTAGAGCCAAATATTTCTTCTATAAAAGCACCCCCATGCCATATTCCAATCATGAATGTGGGACCTCATGGGATAAACCAAGACATGAACAACTAAAGGAATCCTAAGGTTAAACCACCTGCACCCTCAAACTAACACGATCTTGCCAAAACCATTCAAGAGACCATAAAACGAAAACAAGCTTGGATGTCTCAGAATTCCTTCACCATCCCTTGAGGAATTTTCTTGTCTCCAACAAGCTATTGAGTGCTTCCTAGAGAAAACCATGTCCACCCCAAACCCTTCAAAATTTTCCTGAGACAACCTCACCTAGATCCAAAACCTTCCGACAATCTAAATATCAACCAAAAATAAATCCCATCACACCATGGTTATCCAGGAAATGAAAAGGAAAGGCTAAAACCACTTTTCAACCATGAAAAACCCATGAAAATGACAAAAAATTTATGAACCACTCATTCACACCACAGCTAAGAAATCACACATGCAACCTGTTATCTACAAAATCTTCCTGCCAAATTCGTTGGTCGAACCTTCTCCTTACTTTTATTTTCTTTTCTTACTTTTCCTTTTTCTTCCTTTTCTTATCCATTTACTTCACTTGTTTTTTTTTCTTTCTCCACTTGGTCCTCTCTCTTTCTCTCAAACTAATTCCAAGTCCAAATAAACAAAAATTTGTGAACTACTCCTGAGAAGCCTTTTTATCGTTGAGGCCTCTATTTTTTTCATTTTCCTTAATTTTCCTCTGTCTTTGCCAATGCCTTTTCGAATTTCCTTAGCCATTAATAAACTAAAAGTTATGCCTACTATAGTGTTTTTCTCAACATTCACCTTGGAATACATGTCCCATGACTTTGGTCTTATTTTTCCTTTATTAACCTTTATTACATGAACTTTTAACCTAGGGCTATTGAAAATCCCTCCTCCTTTGGGGAAGATCGTCCTTAGTGTCCTATGACACGTATCATGAGAAATCTACTAAAAATAAAACATACTACTTATGGATATTTATAGCACAACTTGATGCAGTATTTACAATGAACAACTGTTGCAAACCATGACTGACATGACAAACATGTCAATCATGTTTCTTATTGGAGCTTTATAACATAGGTCATAATGGTTTTTAAAACCATAGACATATATACATACATATACCAAAATTTATTTTCTCGACCCAACGAAAAATGAATGATAAAAAGCTTGCATTTGAATAGCCATCTGCCATGTAGCTTCATTAGGCCCAAAGTGCTTCCACTACACTTTAACTTTCTTGATTTCTCACTTCCGAAGCATGAAATGATTCTTCTGCAATATGCTTTAAGGTTTTGGTTGGAATTATCCCTCTGTTTCGACCTACAGTATAGACCAATCAATCACATGATCAACAACTTGCACACATCTCTTAAGTAATGAAACATGGAAAACATTGTGCAATTTCACCATCAAAGGTAGTGCAAGTCTATAGGCCACTAATCCAATCCTCTTAAGGATCTTGAAAGGCTTGCAATATGGAGGTGCCATAGTAGCACATGATCTAATCCTCAAGGAGCTCATCTTGGCTTGATGCACATGTACACATGCTCCCAAACCTGAAACTCCTTGAATACCTTGTGTTGATTTGTATAAATCTTCTTCCTATCCAGTGATGCCTCCAAATTCCTCTTCATATACTACATTTCTTATTCCATCTCTGCCAACATGTCTTGTCCAATCAATACCCTATTCACTGGACCACTCTAGTTGATAGGAGTATTAGAAATCCTCTCATAAAGAAACTCAAATGGACTCATCTTCAAGGACTCCTGATGCTAATTGTTTTAAGCAAACTCTACTAGTGGAAGATACTCTTCCCACTTTCTCTACGAATGCATAGTACATCCTCAAGAATCCTATTGACCCTCTCTGTCTACCCATTTGTCTATGAATGATGAGTTGTACTTAAATCCAACTTTGTCCTCAATCCTACAAACATCTCCTTCCAAAACTTCGAGGTGAACTTGGCATCTTTTTCTGATATGGTCTTATTAGGAACACCATACAGTCTCCCTATCTCCCTGATGAAAATATAAGCTCTCTCACTAGCTGCATTTGTAGACTCCACTGCAATGAAATGAGCTACCTTACTTAACCCATCAACCACAAACCTTATAGAACCATGGTCTCTTGATGTCCTCAATGATCATGTAATGAAGTCCATGGAAATGACCTCCCATTTATACTCTATAATCAAAATTGACTGTGATAAACCATTTGGATGCTTACACAATGTTATTCCTACTAATAATCCAAATATATCGTAAAAAACTTGGCCAAATCTCTCTTCAATTTCAACCAATGATAAAACTTATTAACAGTTGTCAATGCCTTCTAATATTCAGGGTGACCTAAATATGGCTTAACATCAAGTTCCCTCAAGATAAGCTTCTTGAGCTCATTATCATTCGGTACATAAATCATGTTCCTGAATATGACCAAGTCATATGTTGTGAGATGATACTCCTCATGCCTATCACTTGCGCCATACTATTGTAACTTCTGCCTAAACTAATGATACATGTCATCATGTTGTCTTACCTACAAGACCCACTCCTTCAAGTATGTCCCATAAGAACTAACTATTGTAATGTGATTCAACTGAACTAGTCTAATAAGAGCATCTAAAACCATGTTCTCCTTTCCCTTAATGTACCTAATCTCAAAATCAATCTCACTAAGAGTAGCCAACCATCTAGATTTCCTAGCATTCAGATTAGGTTGGTCAAACAAGTATCTCAGCCCATCGTGATCACTCATTAAGATGAACTTCCTACCAACAAGATAAATTTTCCACATCTTCAACGCATGAATGATAGCTAGCAACTCAATATCATGAGTCACATAGTTTTCCCATGCTCATTCAAATCCATTGCCTCATAACACACCACCTATCCTTCCTGTATCATGAACCCACTAAGTCCTTTCTTGTAAACATTTGTACAAACCACAAACTCCTTGTTAAGATCTGTAATCTTCAAGACCAGATCATTTGTAAGAAAATGGTTCAAGTGCTAAAAAATAGTTGAACAACCTACAATCCATTCAAACTTCTTTCCTTTTTGCTGCAAATATGTAATAGGATAGGAAATCCATGAGAACTTCTTGATGAACCTCCTATAATAAACTGCGAGTCCCGTGAATTATTTGACCTCATCCAAATTCCTAGGAGTTGGCCACTTCATGATGGATATAATATTTTTTGGGTCCACTATTATACCTTCCTTGGAAACAACATGTTCGAAGTAATGAAATTTTGTCTAAACTAAATTTCACTTACTAATATTGGCATACAACTAATGTTCTGTCAGCAATTGTAACACCACTACTAGGCTTTCTGCATGCTCTTCTTCATTCTTAGAATATATCAATCTTACATTAATGAATACTATCAAAAACTTGTCCAAATAAGGATGAAATACACTATTCTTCAAACACATTAAAGTATTTGGAGCATTAGTAAGACCAAACATAACCACTACAAACTCACAATGTCCATACCTAGTATGAAAATGTGCCTTGTATATGTCCTCTTCTTTGATGCGTACCTAATGATATCCTAATCTCAAGTAAATATTTAAGAACACTATTGATCCCTTGAACTGACCAAACAAATCATCATTTTGTGGCAAAATGTATATGTTTTTTATGGTTACCTTGTTCAAATTCCTGTAATCAATACACAACCTAAGAGTACCATCCTTCTTCTTCAAAAACAACATTGGTGCACCCCAAGGTGATACACATTATCTAATGTATCTCTTATTAAGCATTTCCTTAGGTTCCAAATTCAATTCCACCAACTCTAGATTGTTCATCCTATAAGGTGCCTCATATGTTGGTGTTACTCTCGATACCAACTCAATAGAGAATTCCACTTCGCTATGATGTGGTAACTCTGAAATCTCTACAGGAAACACATCCTAAAGCTACTGCAAAAAATGATACATCTACAAAAATTCAATATCCTCAGCATCCTCTCTCTTGTTAATGGAAATGTGCATTGCAAATAATACACACCCTTTTGCTAGAAATTCACTTAGCTTGCATAGTTGTAACCATTCTCACTAATGTAGTCTTCTTCTTTCCCTGCAAGATTCTTTTCTCTCCAACATCATCCAAGCACTCAATAGCCTTCTTGTAACAATCTACATTAGTCCTTTGAATGTATGACCAATCCATACCGAAAAGCATACCATATGAACCCAAAGGAAGCACATGTAAGTGTGTTGGTGTAGGCATACCATTCAACTCAAATGCACAAGTTATCACCCTATGATGAACTCTTTTCGTGGTCCCTATAGCCAACTACACCAACCAATACTTTTCATGCACTTATTTTCTCAAACCACACTTATTTTATAGGTTAGGATTAACATAATTATAATTAGATACAAGACCATTCAAAATGGAAACAACTCAAACACATAGCTTACTTTCCATCTCAATAATGGATGCCTAGTTATCCTACTAATTCTTATGAAATATTGCATAAATCTGCGGAATTGTCTAACTAAAATCCTCGACTATCTGTGCCTCCTCAGCATTGCAGATCTCAGGTTTTCCACCTTGATGTAATAGAAAATCCTTCTTGTGGTGATCTTTTCCAAAAATCCAACACTGCAATGGTTCTCTTCCACTAACTTTATTTTGCTGCTCTCCAAGTTGAGATCCATGTCCCTTATTTGATGTACAAAACCTATTTTAAGGAGAAACATTTTCTTTCTCACTTGCGTATTGAGGTATTTCTTGGTTCAAAGGCCATTTCCCTTTGGTCTTGTCATTGCTTTTCTAGTCATGCTTAGGCTCAGTCTTGCACTTCCACTGTTCATAAAAATGCTTTAATTTCCCAATGACCCCCTCCAGTGATTGAGGCTCATGTTACTCAATCTAATTTTTGAATGTTAATGGCAGCCCATTAATGAATATTTGAAGCTTTGTCTTCTCATCCTGAAGATAAGTCACATACCTCAACAATTGTAGAAACTTAGTTGTGTACTCTCGATCCAAAAATGGAGGAAATCTCCTCCTATAAACTAATCATTCTCTAACACATTGGAAGTTAAAAAATGGGTCTTTATAGCTAAAATAAGTTTCACAACCTCTTCAAAGATGTTGAGTTAATTTTTCATATGAACCTAAATGAGACAAAAATTCATATGCAACTTAAGATGATAAACATGAAGAGAATAAACCAAAATTTGATAACGAAGTTCACCCCTTTTGGGATACATCTCTAGGCCCTACTCCAATGACTAGGTCTGAAATATTGATTTCAGTATCAAATGAGTACATAAATTTTTGACACAAGAGTGGCTTGCTTCTCCTACAAATAATTATCACCAAAAAATATTACTCCCTACTGCAAGTCATGACTGTCAACATAAAAATGACTCTCACACAATAGGTCCTTATACCCCACTTGATATCCAAGCACAAAAACATACAAAAACTCCACAATGAAGTGTTGAAAAGAGATTCACCCATGAGAAAATTGAGAAAAGAGTTAAAATGGCTACTCTACTGAAAGTAACAGCTATTGCAGATGAAACTAGAAGGCTGAAAAACTTCTAACTAGTCCCTCTCCATGTTAAAAAATTACTTCTTCTTCTTGCACAAATCTGATTGTCTCTAGAGCTAAATAAATTGATTATATAAAAAGTATGTCATACATTGTTCAAATTAGAAAACACCCAGAAAACCTTATATAGGCTCTTCTTGAGCACAAAAAGGTTTAAAACTATGTAATATATGCCTTCTTGAACAAATTCTACTAATTGTTATCCAAATATCCAATTATGGCTAATCATTATATTATTTCCACCTTTTTTCCAACCAACAAGTGACAAATTTTTCTTTTGCCATTGAGTTTCCCAACGCAAATGGGGCAATTATTACCTCCTTGCCTGCACCAATATCCCTTAAGCATTGGTCAAGGTCGTATGATCTCCATGTCGCCAGGGGTTGAGCTAACCACCCAACCCCATCACTCTACACCCTCTTGTCCCAGCTTATGGTTACATAATGTGTCATTGGACCAAGGGGTGGCATGGGCCAGATGCCACCTAGTCTACCCCCTTTTTCATTGGTCTTGGACATATGGTAAAACGAAAACCGAGGGGTCAGCCTTAACCACCCACCCTCGTCGCTTTACGCTCGTCGGTTGTCACGTAGGTACCATGAGACCGGGGCTAAAACCTAGTCCCCACCCCCTTGCCTTCCACTCCTCTACAGGGTCTTATGAGTTATATGTGACTGGGGTTGGAGCCATGCACCCTGTCACCTTCCTATAACTCATCGATCATTCAACATCAAATATAACCGAAGTCCTTTATATGTTAACAAGTTGTGTGATGGTCTGATAGTATGGTTTGGAGTTGTGTTATGATAGGTTGAGGGTTCAAACCCCTTCTGAGGCCCTTGGACTAATTTTTAAAAAAAATTGGCCAACCACAAAAGGCACATGGTGCCCTCTCAATGGGGTTCGTGGCACCTCATAATTGGCCCACCTCATAACTAAATGAACCAATGAAAAGTTGTCATCTTCCTTAGTAAAAATTTGCCACTTGTTGAGCTTGGGATGGGTTGTACAGTCTATTGTGCCAACCTAGCCACTTCCTAATGTCAACATATGGTTTTCCCAGTCAACCATGTTGTTGACTTTTTAGTTGTTGGCAAAAAATTTCAAAACGCCATAAATTCTTGAGATGATGTCAGATTGAGGTGATCCAAGTGTCTTTGGAATTAGGATGACAAACACTACAAATTCACACTAGTTTCAAGAGATTCCAAGAAATCTCATTTTTAAGCATATTTTTTTTCTCCAAATCATACCTCCCCACTAGGATTTTTTGGACCTCCAAAAAGTCTATTTTCGATCAAAAAATAAGTGGGGAAGAATCTCATTTACTTTCCATATCTCAATCTTTCTTGTTTTTTTGGATTGGTGCCTTTAAGTCCCAATCAATGTATTCCGCCTTGGCTTAGCATGAAGTCCTTATCTTCCTTCCAAGAATTGTGTCTTGCTACAATTCTTATAAACATGAAAGAATACAAAATTTAATCGATGGGGTCTGAACATTCTCTCCAAAACCATCTTTCTTTCGCTCAAAAAAAATTCACCTTGAAGTCTCTCTTTGTTGAAACCAAACTTGATTTTCAACCTAGAAATCATAAGAAACTCTACTCACCATGCATTGATTTGTACTTTTATTTTCTATCATCAAGATCCACTCATACTATTTTATGCATTAGCTCCATTTTTTTACTGAAATGCTTAGCTTTGTCCACATTACTGAGGTCATCGTCTGCACAATATTTACCAAATATCAAATTAACAAACAAGCTTCATATCAAAATACTTGTGTAAGTGAGTGCTTGACACAACTATAAAAATGCGGGATGAAGTACAAATTCTCATCCCAAAAGACCCAAGCAAATGGAATAATCATCAAGCCAAAATAGCATAAAATGACAAAGAAAACATACTTGTTGCAGATAAGTGATTGTACATGAATTCACTTTACAAAATTCCCAAATGAGAATACGCAACAAGTAATTACAATTTTAGAATGCAAGAAAACTATACAAAATAGTCTACCCATTCTTTGCCTAACTAGGCTTATGGGTTCTCTTTCTACACCCACTCTACTTTAAAGGCTACTTCAAGAACTACATCAGATTCCACTTTTCCACTTGTCATTTACCTTGCAAGGGATTGCATGACCTCTTTGTCCCTTTTTGGACAAATTTCCAAATGGAGTTTCAAACACTTTTCAATCTGGTGTCGATTCATGCTATAGTGGATACAAAAATTCTTATGCTTGCCCATCGACAAGAAAGTCTTCATAACTTGGAGATATTCCTCATATCTGGTCCCAAGGATATGTTCCATTCTTTTGATCATCAAATTTTGTTGCTCACGTTCAACCAAACAATGGTTAACTACGTGAGAAAATCTGCAAGGAAACATTTCCCATAAATGATCAAAATGACCAACATTTCTAGAATTCCCATGGCATGTATACTACCTTTGAGCTATGACTTTGATAAGACGAACTATAATTTGAATGTCCCTTGGAACATTCATCTCACTTTGGATACAATTTTCCGTTATCACTACCATCATTGTGTGACATATCATCACTTGATGATTTCTTTCCCTCAGTAATTTTGGAGCACCCTCCAATTTCTCCATGGCCATAACCTAATCATTCATATTGTGGTTGTTCCTTCACCTTAAGAAGATTAATAATACGTTGGCCATTGTCTATGAGGTCTCTTCCATCATAACCCATGTTTTCTATTTTAGATGTTGATTATGAAGTGGATGATGACTCTTGCCAGCGACTTTTACCGACTAGAACATAGGGAGAATCTTTAATATGCTCACAAAAATTGCAAGCATCATTCTCAACATAGGGTCCATATCTTGTATAAAAATGATGCCCACAAATTGGCTTCATCTTAGAGGAATTCTTTGCTGCTTTTGGGATGGAATTCTCACCAGTCTGTTCCTCCACTACATGTTGCAACTATAGGTGAATTTGTATTTCCCCTCCTCAACAACTTCAAGAAATCTCCTTAGATTGACATTCTCCATTACAAGAGAGAGATTAATCTTCTTCAAATCTTGGAGTCTTTCACGCTTCAATTTCTTGGCCATACTTGCAACTTAGTAAGAACTCGCTTTGGTACCACCTTATCCGAAAAATGAGGAAATATCCTCCAATAAACCGATCATTCTCTAACACTTTTCAAGTTTACAAATGGGTCTTTAAAGCTAAAAATAAGTTTCACAACCTCTTCAAAGATGGAAGGTTGATATTTTACATGAAACTAAAAGAGAAACAATTTCATATGCAGCTTAAGATGATAAACATGAAGGGATAAACTAGAATTCAATAACAGAGTTCACCCCTTCTCGGCTACATCTCCAGGCCTTGCTCCAGTGAATGGGCATGTTATATTGATTTCAGCAGGAAATGAATACATCACAAATTGCTGACACAAGAGTGGCTTGTTTCTCCTACAAAGAATTCTCAGTCAAAAATATGACTTACTACAACAGATCATGAATTTCAATAAAAAGAGGACTCTCACACAATAGGGCTTTGCAATCCACTTGAAATACAAGCACAAAAACATACAACAACTCCATAATGAAGTGTTGAAAAGAGCTTCTCTCATGAGCACATTGAGAAAAGAGTGTAAATATCTCTTCTAATGAATTAGTACCCACTACAAATGAAACTAGAAGGATGGAAAACCTCTGACTAGGCTCTATCTATTTTTAAAAATTACTTCTCCTTCTTGCAAAACTCTAATTGTCTTTGGCACTAAAATACTTGATTATGCAAAAGGCCCATTATATAGTGCTCAAATCAAAAAACTAAGGATGCCATTGAGTCTCAGATAGTAAAAAACCCCTATCTAGGCTCTTCTTGAGCTCAAAAAGGTTAAAAATGGAGAAATATAATCCTCCTTGAACAAATTATGCTAATTGTTATGCAAATATTCAATTATAGCTAATAATTCTATGATTTCTTCCTTTCTTCCAATCGTTGAGTGACAAATTTGCTTGGTGCAAGTGATATTCCCACCAAAAATGGGGCAAATTGTCATGCCCTTACCTGCACAAATACTTCTTAAGCATCGGTCAAGGTCACATGGGCACTATGTGGTTGGGGGCCAGGCTAACCACCCTCCCCTGCTGATACACTCCCTCTTGTATCGACTTATAGTCAAATGGTGGATCATGGAATCAGGGGCTAGCATGGGCCAGATGCCATCTGGTCCTCCCCCTCTTCCATTGGTCTTGGACATATGGCATGACTGAAATCATGGCTCAGGCTTAACCACCTACCCCCATCGCTTACTCTCACTAATGGTCACCTAGGTACCATGAGACTGGGATTGGGGCCTACTTCCTACCCCCTCACCTTCCTCTCTTCAGTAGTGTCCTGTGGGGTGTATATGACCAGGGACTCCAGCGAAGTGCCCCATCCCCTTCCCCCAACTCACTGACCATTCAACATGAAATATAACCAAATTCCCTTATATGTTAAGAATGTCTGTAATGGTTCGACGATATGGCGTGTAGTTATGTTATGGCATGTCAAGGGGTCAAACCCCGCCAAGGCCCATGGCTTGATTTACAAAAAATTTAACCAACCACAGAGGGCCACATGACACCCTTTCATTGGGCCACATGGCGCCTCATAATTGGCCCACCTCATAACCAAACCAACCAATGAAAAACCATCATCTGCCTCAATACGACTCTGCCACTTGTCAAGCTCGAGTTGGGTTGTACATTCTATTATTCCTGCCTAGTTAGTTGCTGATGCCAACATATAGTTTGCGCAGTCAACCCTGTTGTTGAGATTTTAGTTGTTGGTCAAAGACTTCATAATGCCATTAATTTTTCATATGATGTCGGATTGAGGTGATTCAAGCATCATTAGAATCATGACAACGAATACTACAACTTGATGCTAGTTTCAGGAGATTCCGAGTACTTTCAATTTTGAGCCTATTTTTTATCTTCAAATTAATTCTTCATTTTTCATAGACCCCATATTTAGTTCATAGAAATCCTTAGACATAATATCATAGTATCTCTCTAACAATTACTTCTAAAATCAAGGGGTTGATATTATAGACCCAAGGGATTAATTCTATAATCCGAAGGAATTATAAACCTAAGGGAATAATATTAAACCCAAGGGATTAATGTTATAAACCAAAGGCATATAAACCCTAAAATAAATATTATTAACCGTAAAATAAACATTTTTGACCATGGTTTACCATGGTTGACTTTCATACTTAATCTTTGTCCTAATGTGACATTATACCATGGTTGACCATACTTGATGATGGTCGAACATGGTTGATTTTCATATTGGGACAATATTTGTCACAATGTGGCATTGGACCATGGTTGACCATGATTATAAACCCAAAAGGATTTATATTAAACGTCAATATTAATATTATAAACCCTATGGTTAATATTTTAACCTAGCAATATGAACCCTTAGATTAATAAACACAAGGGATTGATATTATAAATGCAAGAGAATAATAAACCCAAGGGATTAATGTTATAAACCCAACATATATAAACCCTAAGATAAATATTATAAAGCCTAAAATAAACATGGTTGACCATGGCTTACCATGGTTGATTTCATATTGAGATAATCTTTGTCACATTGTGACATTGCACTATGGTTGACTATGATTAACCATGGTTGACCATGATTGACTATGGTTGGTGATGTTTGAACATGGTTAATTTTTATATTGAGATAGTCTTTGTCACAATGTGATGTTGGACCATGTTTGAATAGGATTATATACCCATGAGATTTATATTAAACACTATGATTAATATTATACCGTAGGAATACTAATATTTAGATTAACAAACCGAAGGAATTGATATTATAAACTAAGGGGACTAATAAAGCCAAGGAATTAATACTAAAATCCCAAGGGATTATAAAACCAATGGAATAATATTATGCCCAAGTGAATGATAAAACCGAGGGATTAATAATAAAAGCCTAAGGAATTATAAACCAAGGAGATTAATATTATAAAGTCGAGGTATATAAACCCTAAGATATTATAGTCAATTGAATATTTTTAATAGTGATAGCATGAGCAAGAAAATGTTACAATAATTTTCTATTAAATTATGCAATGCACCACTTAAAATCACTTATCGTGAAATGAAAAAACCCCATACTCACAGAAGGATATATTCTCCAATATTATTTTCGATAGTAGTAGCATGAGTGAGAAACTGTATAATCCTTTTCTACTAACTTATGTAATGCACCACTTAAAATCATGTATAATGAAATGCAGAAACCCCTCACTCACAAAAGGACATATTATGAAATAATAATAGATAATTTTCTATTGTTCATACTCAGGATCCACCTCTAAGAGTCACTATAACTCAGGTTTGTAGACAATTTGTTACTGCTACTGAGTAAGAGGCAATCTGGGTTAGGTTGGAAGCATTATTACAATTGCAATCCTCATCCACTGGCATTTGTGTTGCATGCTAGTTAGAATCACATGTACTGAATTACCAAATCCCGTCATTACCAAAATAATATATGCAAAACTATTAATAGAGAATATACTATTTATGCTGAAGCTCCAGCTCTAAGAGGCAATCTAATTAAGGCCAAATGTCAACACAATTTTGCAATCAATGGATAAATCAAAATAAAAATATTTGTTAGAAATAGTAATTACTCATACATGTAGATATAGAAAGATCAAAGTCAAGTGATGCATTAAGAGTTGAGTTAAGTTAAGAAAATGAAGTCGAGCGTAATCGAGTTTGCATGAAGTGGCTAGCCAAAGAAAAGTCAAGTCTAGTTAGAGTTTACATAAGTCCATATTGATTAAGCTTGGGTGTTTATATACCCATAATAAGGTAATTATAATGAGAAGCAAGAATCAAGGAGATATACTAGTTGTAGCTTGGTGGTTGTGTATGTGAATCAAGTTTTGGTTAGTAGAGTAATTGAGCAGCGGATCACAATTTTTTGTGTATATTTTTTGTGTTTTCCTACTCTGCCTTTCCATCATATTGGTATTAGTATTCAAGTTGATTTTCAGGGTCGCAGGAGCTAGAAGGAAGTCAACAACCTCCAAAGTCACCACTATATTAAGAGAAGAGATCCAAGGAGAAATATGTTTGCAAAAGAGAAATGTTAGTGAGGTTTCAAAGAGCCCATGGAGAGCTAAGGTCTTTGAAAATATCAGCCGCAATCTCTATGAAATTTTTTATTTTTATTTGAGTGGTGCCATAATAATGTACTCCATGAACTATTACACTCATGTTATGACTCTAAAGAGGCACTAAAGGAATCGTGTTACACCTCTCCAAGTTAGTTCCACATTGACATGGCCTTCCTACATCAACAAGTGCATTAACACAAACCATCCTTATTCTAAGGTGCAAGGTTGGTGCAATTAAAGGGCTTAAAAAAAAATATTTTTGGTTTCGAAGTGATTTTCTTTCTTAAGGGTTTATTAAAAAAAGGGGAATATTATAAATTTTATATACATATATAAAGGTGTATGAAGGATTATAAAGAATTTTAAAAAGGGCATTTTGGTTTTTTTGTTCAAAAATAAACAAAGTGATTTTTTAATTCATTTTATTAAAAGATAATTAAAAAAAGGGTTCATTGTGAGCATTATAATGTGGGGATTTTTATTTAAAAGGGAATTTATTCATATTCTTATTTCGAAAAAAGGAGTTTAGAATTTTATTTTATTGTTATTTGAAGAGATTAGTAATGTGGGGAGTTTGATTTAAAAACAAATTTATTCTTATTCTTAGTTGAAAAATGGAGGTTAGAATTATAATTTATTGTTATTTGAAGAGATTAGCAAAAAAAAGGAGTGAAAGAGCATATTTTGTATGTTATGAGGGCACATATTAAAATCCATATCTTTTTCTGGGGAGGTGATATGGAAAGAATACTGAAGCAATAAGGAAAGAGGATAGAAGAGAGAATAAATACAAGAGTCATAAGTCATAAAGTGAAACTGAGGTATACAAAGAAAACAAATCGAAAGGAAGAGACAACATATTCTAAAGAGGTCATAGAAGTTCTCACTACAACCGAGGTATCTAAAGTACAAGAAGATGAAGTAGAACAATTTGTGGATGAATGGATCCAGATGGATCTCCTAACACTTTTAAAATTTACTGGTAATTTTTTTTTATTTTTGGTTGTCAAAAGGAAAAATTTTCTTCGATATAAAGAGTTCATTGAGTACAAGTCTAATAACCCATATGATACATTATGCAATGCTTTAATATTGGATATTATAAAACTAGCATTAGATTACATGTTTTAGTGCAAGGTAGTGAAAGGTAAATATTCAAAAGAAGCATGGAAGATCCCGAAAGAAGAATTTGGTACAAAGGAAAGTGGCAAGAACCACAAATTATGTCACAAATAGTTGAAGTATTAATAAAGAAATTAATCATAGGTCTGAGAAAAATGAGCAAGAATCTGGGATCACAACAGAGTTTGGAGAATCCAACTTAAATGTGGATGATGGTTGTGAAGATTGTAAAAGTGAAACTCATCATGCAGATGTGCCTATGGATGAAGAAGGTGTTGAAAATATTGCAGAGATAGAAGCTAAATCCTCTATTTGTGAAGAAAATAATGAGCACATAGATGCTTGAGAACTCAACTATAACATGGATGGTGAAGATGATGGCGAATCCCATCATGCTGAGACACACGTGGATGATAATTGGAAAGTGAGTTTTGAATTACTGAATCTAGAAATACACCAAAGTAATGATGACCTATTTGTACCAAATACTGAGACATTTAAGTTTGAGAATGAAAAAGAGGGTTTGCCATGTGAAGTAATCATTTGTGGAGCTGAGAGTGAATATCTTGTAAATTCAATAGCAGTTAATGAATTTGGTGAATTTGAAATTGTTAATGAGCATATGCATGCTCATATATCCCACCATAGAGTGGATTAAAACTATGTTGATGACATTTGTGGTCTCCTTATTGAAACATGGACTGATTATGGCAATATAGAAGGTTCCATTTTTTCTATGAAGAATTGAAGGTTGAAATTATCACTGTAGAAACAAGTTATGAAGAAAATGTTGAAACTTCTCATGAAGTAGTGTGCGAACTAACAACTGTTAATTTTGGAATACATAAGGCTACCCAATGGGGTAGAAAATGGTTTGGTCGATCAAACAATTGAAATTTTTGATGTTAACTTTGGTGAAGAATAATTAACTAGTGATGAGTGGTTACACATGGTGCAACAAAAATATCTCATTGATATGTTGTTATTTGGTGATAGAATCTCACTTGTGTCTAGAAGGCAAGTGGAAGAAAACCTATTTGCAGAAGAAGAGGTTTGCAAGCAACAGGAAAATGAAGATTATGATGCAATGATAGAGGAATAGAAGGAAGAGTAAGACAAGAGAGAAGAAGAAGTAAAATCTCTCACTGTAGGGCATGATGAATATGTTTTTAAAATTTATTTTGAGTGTGTAGGTAAAGAGGACAACATACCAGTTTTAGCTATAGATGAAAGAGAATATGAAGAAAAATATGCTAAGAAAGCACATGGAAGTCTCTGAAGTCAAAGAAGAAGGCTTTGAAATATCCTTTTAGAAATGGAGTTAATAAGAAATCAATTTGTGCTATTAAGAAATATGGTAGAAAGAAGATTAGGAATGTGCAGCACAAGAACTAGAGAAAATTTCATAGTTTGAAGATGAAGAGTTGTGGCAGCAGTCCATGAGTGAATGAATATTCTAAGAGGAAGTTTTTGAAGATAGACTTAGGAAGCTTAATTTATTTTCAGAAAAAATACAAGAGAATTCAAAGAAAAATTATAGTAGTAATAAGTGAAGAAATATGGAGCTTACAACAAGAAGGCACAACTGAGAATGAAACAATTTTGAAGGTATGGAATATGGAAAAAAAATAAATCAAATATATAACTATAAAAAATAATTGAGTCATTGTAAGCCTAGCTGATGCATATACTGGAAAGAATGTTTAAGTTATGTTTAGTAAAGATTTAGTTAAGGCTGAGTCATAGAGTCATAATTAATGGGGGAGTGTTAGAAATAGTAATTACTCTGTCATGTAGATATAGAAAGATCCAAGTTGAGTATTGCATGAATAGTTGGGTTAAGTTAAGAAAACCAACTGGAGGGTAGTCGAGTTTGCATGAAGTAGTTACCCGGATAAAGTCAAGTCTAGTTGAAGTTTGCATGATTCATTAGAACAAATTTCAGCCTAAAAAATCCCAAGAAATTTTCATGTAATTTCCATGTCATAATATGTAAACCTATAAAATTATTTTAAATGTAAAAAGAGATACATATTATTATTTTAAATGGAAAAGAGAGAAACAAATTTTTTTAATTGTATTTTTGGCTTATCTCCTTATAGTTTTACTCAAATTTCAAGTGTAGACACTTGTTGGATGCAAAAAATAAATTCTACATCCAACGAGTACCCATTATGCATACTTTTCATAATACTTACATTAATAAAAAATGAATATATATATTAAAAAGCATGTTCAACTCACTTTTTTAATGTATCTTTAATTTTTATCAATGTGGATCTTCTGAAAAGTATGCATAATGGGTACTCGTTAGATGTGGAATTCAATTTTGCATCCAAAAAGTGTTTACACTTGAAGTTTGGGTAAACCTATGTAACACCCCTCCCTTGTATGTAAAAATTTGCTAACCTAAGCTAAGAAAAGCTAGGTCTGATGTGTAACAAGAAAAGTAAATACTTTATTATGAAATAAATAAAATAATTTAATCACTTGGAAAATAAGACACCAAGAGATGAGATTCTTGAAAAAATCCCATTGGTGAATGGGAATGGATAATTCTTTCATGATAAGCTTCTAGATTCAATTCTAGATAAGCTTGATGGATTGGAGATAAATATCCATTGAGAAGAACATAAAAGCTTGGTGGGAGAGAAAGGCAATATTTTATGAGGAAAAGCCTTGTGGAAGGGAAATGTGAGCTATTTTGGGAAAATGCTAGGAAAATGGATAAACAGATCCATAAAAGCGGGACACCACTAATGGAAACCGTGTCATGAAATATGGTATTATATACCCATTGCAAAAATCAACAAGAGGAAGTTGATTCATGGCAAGAACTATCGGTTCAAGGGTGAACTAGTAAAAGACAATTCTAGGTTGGGTGGTAGTGCTCGGTTTTTCCCAAGTGACATCCTTTCAGATAATATAGTTGCATGTGATGTTTGTATGTTGACTCTTACTCTCTATATTGCCAATTCTGATGCATATAAGAGAAATTTCTTAGGTTGTTGTTACATATAAATTGATCAAATAATGTACATATGACTGCTATGAATGAGAAGATGTGCTTATGATAGTTGTGGGCATGAGTTGATTATATAAGAGAACATGCGACAAACATCGCATATAAATTCAATTCTGGTTAATTTTAGTGAATAAACATAATATGTGTATCTTATGTAGTATTGATGTTATCCTGTCTTTTGTTTAAGATAGTGAATAATCGTGCTTGAGTGAGCTATCTAAATTTGGTAATTGTGGTTAAGGTTCAACTCTATAAACTATGGTGCAGATTTTTATGCTATGCATTATGCATCCGATGTAGCTCTTTTAACTAATTGTGCATAATCCTAAGATACACATGTTAACATTACATGTGACTGTGGAAGTAGGATTATGAATGCACTATGGGAAATACTAGATTTAATATATTTATGTTAAATTTTCATCCATGTTGATATTGAGGTGGCAAAGGAAGCAATTCTTTATGCTTAATCTTGACCTATTGAATTCCCATGGTTAACAATTCCTTAAGTTATAATACATGGATAAGGGTTGAATTGGATGCTTGTATTAAGGCTCTATTTATTGAATCTAAGAGTCCACATCATGAATTGAGTAAAGCCTCAGAGGAGTTGTAGTACGGAACCCAAGGGGTATGGCTCATTCCTTTGATGTTTTAAAAATTTGAATAATATGAGTATAAGGTATTATAAATATTTGTTCATAAAATACTTGTGATGACTGATTGAATTTAACTTTAACTAAAACAAATTTAAGGAGTGGAGGCATAGTAGGAAATTGCCAAATTAGGCTCAGGGGGTATGTTACAAATGGTATCAAATCCAAGCTCAAATATTTTGGCCTAAGGGCCAACCCACCTCTATAAGGTATGAATGAACTTTAGCTTCTAAAGAAATAAGAGGTTTCATTGAATGTTTTAGTTATAAAATATCTATAAGAAAAATAATCCAGAAATCCTAATGTTGAAATTAAATACTTTGGAGGAGGAATTGGAAGCCACAGCATGTGAATGTTATATTTATTCCTTTAAATTAAGGGAAATTCCGAACTAAGGTAATTGTAGTTTTTTTCTATCATTAATTACTTAATATGCAGCCAAAACAACCAAAATCGAAGAGAGTTTCTGAATGTACGTCTGTTCTGATAGATATGTTTTCTTGCAATGGATTGGAAGTGGATGAATCCCCATGACCAATAATCCAAGAAAAAACTCAAACTACATTCTTTACAATCCAGTCTTCTAAAGGCCAAATTTTGTGTTGCTTTAGATTCTCTACACAAAGTTTCATTTGTAAATCACAGACAAATTTTATACCCCTTTTGACTAGGAATATCCATTTTTTCTTACTCCAAACATAATACCAAGGTAAAATTGAATTCTAGTAAATATCACAGTTTCAGTACAAGAAGAAGAGTAGGTCTGTTTTTGATATAAACTTACCCTTCATTTATATCACAAGCCTCTGGTGGTGGGTTTGTTCTCTTCAACCACCTCCTAATTTACCACAAAACTGATGCATTATTCATGTCATTTGGTTGGTTGCCTTCATTCTTACATTATTGACATTATCTACTTTTATTTTTTCAACATCATTGAAATTTGATATTAAATAAATGGAATTGGAAGGCATTATGAATATGTTTTACAAGGCTGCTTTCTATAAGTAGTTATCTTGCTTGTATTTTTCGAAGTTTCATTCACTTTTTGTGGACATGAGAAAGTTTGCCAAGTATGTTACAATACTTGCAATGTTCTCGGGATTCATAGAGACAGTGACCAAGGGGGCCTCACTGTGCCATCTAAAGCCAACCATACAAGGAAGGGAAGTGAAGCTACATATGGTGGTCTCTGTCTCCAGCCACAAATGGTATTTGTACCCAATCCTGTGTAGCTGATTAGGTTTGCATTTGACTGCAAGTGTGCTACCATTGGTGATGTCAAGACATTCATGCTAATAATTTACATTATTGCATAGGGTCTTACTATGTCGATTATTTAGGAACTCTATTGATTTTATTGAGCTTATTATTAACAATTTTGCTTTCTTTGCTTTGTGCCTTGAATGAAACTTCATAAAAAAGCATCTGATGGTAGGAGATTTATGTAGTACTTAGCTTTTTATATTATGAAAATACAGAGGATAAGGATTTGGTGGTCGTGAAATACCAAACATGTTTTTATTTTGCAAAATTAAAAGAAGAAACAATACCTTAACTCCACAACACCACTTTTTCTATTTCTCTTGTACACTGATTTGGAGGTGAGTCGGGTGCGGTGAGTTGTCATTTCTGAAACATATTATTGCTATGGAATTCCCTATGGATGCATTGAGAGCAGCAATGCTTATCCCTACATTCATGTGGATAGCATTTATCCTTAGCTTGAGATGGTTATCCTTACATGCACAACGCATATTAGCATCCTTATTGATTGATAGTTCTATGGAAATTAAATACCCACCATGACCCATCAACCTCCATGGATTGTTTCATAGCTCCTACACTGCATGGTAAATTAGGATAGTGGTGGCTATGTAGTTGGGATTAGTTCATCTTTGAATGAGATGGTGTTGAGCATAGTTTCCTTGGGAGGTATACCGATCCGCCATATTAATGCACACAGGGGAGGGTAGCCTAATGTAATAGTTGTAGTCAACTATGGTACAGTAAGTCGATCGAGAATCTATAGGGTCACTTTTTATTGAGTTTGACATGTTTTTAGTTTTCCTTCAGTATTTTTTTTTTATGACTTTGACCTAGTTACCGTGAATTTCGTCCTCATATTTTAATTTTATGTACAAGAGCAATTTAACTCTCCTTGGTATTCGATGGCCCACAGAAATTTTTATTAGCGTAATAGCATGGGGTTTCAAGCAATGAAATAATTCCCCATGGAATTACGAGGACCACCACAACTTTTATTTGGGATCCATGAGTTTTGTTGGATTCAATTTAAATAAAAGTTTCAATTAGAGATAGGAGCACATTTTGGAAATACATCGAGTAAGAAACAATTGAGACCAAATATTATTCTAGCTTTTGAAATTGATCAACAATGCTTCAATCATGGTTGAGGGCTTCGTGTTGAGTGCATCCCTGGAGATCACACATATGTGATCAATAGTCTGGCTCCTCCATGACGATTGAGTCGAAAATGTTCATTAAACACTCTCATAGCGAATGAGTTGTCTTGTAAGTGAAAGGAAGGAACTGTGTGTGATGCAAGAAGGGAAATGAGCGTTGAAAGAAGAAGCTCATGGAATGCCAAAGAATCTTTCCCAGAATTTGAAGCCTAGATTCAATTCGAGGTTCGAGGAATGATTGGCAAGATAGGCCTTAAAATGTGAATGGAACATGAAGATGCAATCTTGAAGTATGCTAATTAGTTTTGGCATAGTCCAATGTCTAATTTACTGTGTATGGATAGGATTCACTTTTTGATATCTCCATTACATTCATTAAAAATCCATCATAGCTCCTGTTTATTTTGCATGGGTTTGTAACTGCCGAAACCATAAGGTTATGTTGGAACAAATAAATTTGTGATATGGCATATAAATTTGCAGTGTGGTGATGAAATAGGAAGTAATACAAAGACATAGAAACTACCGATTAGTAGTTGTAGGTATTGTCGAGGATGACATGCACTTGTTTTATTTTGTTAAAATGTGAAAAACATCAAAACATGTATAGCTCATTGACATGCACATGTTTTATTTTGTTAAAATGTGGAAAACATCAAAACATGCATAAACTCGTCAACATATGTACTATGGTTTCTAAATTGCAGTTTCCTTGAGATAAGGATATGGTTTCAAATTGCTGTGCATAATCATTTTAAGCAAACAGTATCAAATTAAATGACATGTGGGCACTGTGTGCAAAAGTGAAATACATAGAAGAGTATGAGTTATTTTGGTTATGCATAAAATAGGAAAATATGAATACCTTAGCTTTAGAATTTCTAAGTTGCCAGAGATATGTATGACTTACATGTAGGACTCATTGTGTGGTTACAATGAGCTACATTGATATGATTTCATGGGTGGAGGGATCAAATTTCTCACAACTTAACATGAGTTAAAAAAAAACTGAATTATGATGAAATAAAGAGGAAATTTACAATGTATACTAGAGAATTAAAATATATGGTGTATTTGATTCACGTTAGATACCATAAAGGTCTAATATTAAACTATGTTTATCTTAAAAGTCATTAAATAAATTTCTAAGTGAGTATCTACATAAATGAGCAAAGTTGAATTTAATCATTACATCTATGTTAAATATTCAAGTCCTTGGATGGGGAGAGAGAATCCCTAGAAAACTATATTGGAACAAAAAAAATAAAAGAAATTTGCTAGGTTGAATTGTAGGGGAGAAAAGTGCAATGCAAAGAAAAAACAAAATTTATTATTTCAATAAGGAAGAGAGGTTCAAGCATAAATTGTTATTTTTATGAGCCTACTTAATGAGTATTATAAATTACATGCACTCATATTAATGAGTTATTATACGTTGGAAATTACAGTAGGGTCAAATACTAAACATCTCAACATAAGAGGAGTAAAGACTATAAGGAGCTCTAGCAAACATAATGGCTATGAGATTAGATATCTTAAAATTGTCTTTCAATTTAATATTGTTGTGTTGATCAATGCACATGCAAGTAATGATGTAATTCACCTTGGATATGGATTGTCAATGGATGAATCATCTTAATAAGAAAATTCTCCAAATACACATTACTTGAGGGAAAAAAAACTTACCAGGTTATTAGGCATAGTTAATTAAACATGCATACTTTGGAACAATTCCATGTTGAGTAAAGCAATATCATAATTGAGATATGAAGGAGGGATAAAGTACACTCCAATATAGCCTAAATGAAGGACGAGATTGTGAAGATTGTGCATAAATGTAATACAACATCTGCGTACATATTAAAGAAGACATCATGCATTAATAATGATATGATTTTAATAAGAATATAAATGGGACTGACCCAAAAGTACATCTAGTGCAAATACATAGTGGTAATGTAAAATCAACTCCTGGTGCTTTTGGGCTAATAGTAGAAAGACAATATTAAGCTTAAGAGCACAGGCTCACTTATATTATAATATGTAAAAAAAAATTCAACTTAAAATGTACAACCTCAAACTCCAGAACCTTAATAAAAATATCCATCTAGATACTGATAGGGTTAAGTGAATATCTCACCAAGAAAATCCTTTCAGAAAGCTACTTACAATAGGAAAATTGCAGATCTTACCACCATACTTTTTGAGGAAAGTGATAAGGCAATAATAATCAGTGGGTTTCCACTTAGCTTAGTAAAGTATACTTGCATATTAGAGATGATGGTATTTAATGCATTAGATAAATTCAGAATAGCCTAATGAATAACAACAATGGTACTTTAGATTTGGAACATGATGGTTTGAATTCATAAGAAAAATCTTGATAAACCCAAAAGGTTCTCACATAAATACAACTTATGATGATCTAATAATCTTATGTTAGTGACAACATAATGCATGCATCTAGAAGGGATGGCTATATGGTACTGGTAATTGAGGTTATTGTGCAAGGATACAAGGATCTAGCAATCTTGTCACTCAAGTCACAATCATACTAGTTGGAATAGGACAACTTAGAATTGTTGTATAAACCACGTGAGAATTCATGTTAATAAATTTGATAACTGATCTCTTTGTTTTAGGGGTGATTTAATGTTAAAAGGAGGTGTTAACATCTAAATACCCTAGGATCACACCCTCGTACACATAGTCCCTAAAAAATTAAAGGGTGTGGTATTGAAAACATTGTAACTTTCATTTATAACTCATGAAGGGGAAATGAGTTTATACCTATAGTTATTCATGGCCAAGAAGATGTTGGAAGAGGTGTAAAAAGAGCATATGACATGACTAGTTAAGTATGGAGTAATTTTAAGTACCAAATGATCATTTTCATGGTTAAAGATAAAGTTAAGTATCATAGGAAATCATCCACTTTATGATTAAGTGGAAGTACTATTCTATTGTCATTAAAACCTTATCCAGATGATAAATTTAATCCTAAAACTCAAATTTATGGGTATGATAAAGCTATAGTATGCATGATTACTTTTATGATACTATTTTGCTGACATTGTACTACAACTACATGACATAGGAAAATGAATTGTTAAATAAAATTACTTGAATACTTTGACAAAAACATTCACTTGTTGTAGAAGTTGAATAGGTCCATGAAACTCCTTATTCTCCTATCGATAAACTGAGCATGGTTTGTTCCACTTACCTAAAGGTAATATAAATAAATGAAGGAGTTTTTGGCATAATATAACATGGTTAGAAACATGTGGATGAAGTATATGTCATGCAGGTGATGCTATGGACATTGGTATGGTGTACCAGTTGTACAGATGGTACTATGTACAAGAGGTACATATCGTACCATATGGATAGATTTATTGCATAATAATATATGATATGTATAGCTATTTATTTGTAATAAACACTATGTGCAGGTACACATGAAGACACTAGGTGACTGCATGATAAGGAAACCAATCCACAGTGCATACAAAGGTAGGACAAAAGTGGAAACTAAGGATTGGTCTTGAAAACTAAGGATAAGTATCAGTGGGTTGTGTCAATGTTGTATGCAGGTGATTATGATTTTGAGCTATGAGGATTACAGGTGATCTATAATTAATGGGTACAAATTATTTTGATGGTTATGGGTTAGCTAACATGATATGATATTGTGTACATATTGATTTGGAAAATGTGCTAGTTGACTTGTTCTATGCAGGGAAAATTGTAGGAAGCAAGTGTTCGGAAAGAACACAAAGGCTTGGAAGAATATAGGGGAATAACATGCATTTCTTCTAATACAATAAATGGCGGCCAATATAAGTTGTAGCTACTCAAATAGTACTATTATATATCAAATTATGATACTAATTGTGGTAAACATAGTTGAGTTTCTACATCTAAAATCTCTCCCAAAATTGATTGAAACAAATGTTATAGGTAGAAATGGAAGGAGTGTAGTGGGAGAACTCCTTTCTAACTGATATATTTCTATCATAATATTTGCATCATATGGCAAGGCCATAGGAGCCTGTAAATTCAGAAACAACTATCTGTGAATGAGAAAATAACATTATAAGATGTAGTAATGCACCAAGGACGATGTAAATTTAAGGAGGGGAGTATGTAACACCCCTCCCTTATTTGTAAAAAATTTCTAACCTAAGATGAGAAAAGTTAATTCTTATGTGCAACAAGAAAAGTAAATACTTTAATATGAAATAAATAAGATAATTTAATCACTTGGAAAACAAGATACTAAGAAATGAGATTCTTGCTAAAATCCTGTTGGTGAATGGGAATGGATAATTATTTCATGATAAGATTCTAAATTCAATTCTAGATAATCTTGATGGATTGGAGACAAATATCCATTGAGAAAGACAAAAAATATTTGTGGGAGAGAAAGGAAAGATTTTATGAGGAAAATCCTTGCAGGAGAGAAAGGTGAGCTCTTCTAGGAAAAGTCAGGGAAAATGGATAAAAAAATCCATAAAAGAGGGATGTCGCTAATGAAAACCATATCATGAAATATGGTATTAAATACCCATTGCAAAGAGCAATAGGAGGTAGTTGATCTGTGGCAAGAACTCTATGTTCAGGGGTGAACTGGTAGAAGACATTTCTAGGTTGGGTGGCGGTGCTCGGTTTTTCCCAAGTGACATCCTTTTAGATAATCTGGTTGCATGGGATGTTTGTAAGTTGAATCTTACTCTCTATATTTTCAATTCTGAAGCATATAAGAGAAATTTCTTAGGTTGTTCTTACATATAAATTGATTGAATAATGTATATATGGCTACGATGAATGAGTAGATTTTCCTATGACATATGTGGGCATGAGTTTATTATATATGACCACATGTGACAACCATTACATGTAAATTCAATCCCAATTAATTTTAGTAAAGAAACATAATATGTGTATCTTGTGCAGTATTGGTGTTATCTTGTCTTTTGTTTAAGATAGTGAATAATCGTGCTTGAGTCAGCTATGTAAATTGGGTAACTGTTGTTAAGGTTCAATTGTATAAATTATGGTGTAGGTTATTTGTGCTATGAAATATGCATCCAACGCTTCTCTTTTAGCTAATTGTGCATAATCCCTAAGATACACATGTTAAAATTACATGTGACTGTGGAAATAGGATTATGATTGCATTATGGACAATAATATATTTAATATATTTATGTTGAAGTTTTCATCTATGCTGATATTGAGATAAAAAAGGAAGTAATTCTTTATGCATAATCTTGACCTGTTGAATCCTATGGTTGACTATTCCTTCGAGTTATAGTACATGCATAAGGGTTGAATTGGAAGTTTGTATTAAGGTTCTATTTATTGAACCTAGTGACCACATCATGAATCCAGTAAAGCCTTGGAGGAGTCGTAGTATGGTACCCAAGGGGTACGGCTCATTTATTTGATGTTGTGAAAATTTGCAAAATATGAGTATAGGGTATTATAAGATTTGTTCATAGAATACTTGTGTCAACTGATTGAATCTAACTTTAACCTAAACAAATTTAAGGAATGGGAGCCTAGTATGAAATTGTCAAATTAGGCTCAGTGGGTATGCTACAACCTATAACGAGGTGAGCCAAAAATAAAATTAAAAAGTAGTTTTCTTCTTTTCCCTCCAAAATTCATAACTCTTATTTTATTATTTTGACTATATTATTTTACTATTTTTCCTTATGAGGCTACTTTTAGGTTGAAATTTCCTCTAATACATATTTATTATGTTTCTTTGTTTTATACCCATAGTTAGTTCATGTAATTAGAAGGAAGAAGAGATATGAGCTGTATCTTGGTAGCTTTCTATGTGAATAAATTTTGGTTAGTAGACTAATTAAGCAGTTGCTGACTTATTTTTATGTTTTCCTCTTATGCATTTCCATCAATATTTTACCTATATTTTACTAATTAAATTATTTTATTCCACAATTTAAATCAATGATTATTGTATATTTTTGAAGAATTTGTTGGACGTTATCATCTAGGTTTCACATAATTTTTACCATTTCCCACATGGTACAATCAATATAATTAGTAGTGAGATGACTTTTGATTTCATTCATATTCAAAATATATTAAGAAAACCCTCCTCCATGATCAATCCTTAATCATTTAATTTTGCGACCACTTCCATTTCCCCAAGGTTTCTAAACCCCTTCACTATATTAAAGGATTCATCTTTAGTCTTAAAAGAATAATACAACACTTTCATAGGTAATCATGAATAAAAATAATGGAATATGATGACTTAACCAAACTCTTTGAGTTCATAGAACCATAGAAGTTTGATTGAACTATTGAAGTGAATAATGGGCCCTCCATGCATTTCATTTTGAAAATTTACATCTTGCATGTTTTCCTTTAGCACATCCTTCAAAAACCTTCTTTTGTTCTTGAAATTTAATCAAGGTATAAACTAATGCTTTTCATGTTAGAAGCTTCAATATATAAGAAACTTAAATATTCACAGTTGACATGCCACAACTAGATTCCTTCCTCATCTTCCATATTTGCAAGACTAATTTTAAGTTCTTTCCACTTTAGTGGGAACATCCTATTATTTGACATAGGCATAGCAATAACTACCACATTGTCAATTTAAAAAAAAAACATCTTATAATTCTTCTCACACAATTGGCCAACATTCAAAAAATTCGTCTTTAATTGTGGAGTGCAATAAATGTATTTAACACTTTTTGTACCTTCTTTATTATGGACTTCCATACCACCTTTTGTGACAACCTCCAATGTTTTCACATCACCAAGATTGAAGGATTTAAAGCATTCATCCATTGTATGAAATTGATCCATATTTCCTAACATGGGGTTAGAACTACTTGAATCTAAATACTAAACATTTGAAGTACCATTTTCAACTTTATCATAAGATAAAAGTAAATTGTTTGTAGAGGCGTCATTACTCTCCTGAGAATAATTACTACTTTTTTTACTATTATTCTCTTTAAATGTACAACTATTTTCAAAGGGGCCATGCTTATTACAATGATAACACTAGATATTTCCTTTATCAAATCTATCTCTACCTCTACCTTTTAAACCAACTCTACCTCTATTTCTTCTCAAATAATTCTAATTTTGACCTATACCTTGCCATTGGTTTCTTTTGTGTCATATATTAACATCTTCATTATTTGTAATTTGTAATTTGGATGAAAAAATTTCTCATCACATTTTCCAAATGAGTATTTCAAACTTTATTCATGAGACATACAAAATCCAACCAGCTTATGTTATAACCAAAGACTAGACCTTTGATATTTCTCTATCAAATTTCATTTTTTATAAGTCTTGAACCACTTGCACCTCTACTTCATCTTGAATAATCATAATTTTGAACCCTATCTTGGATTTTTTTCTTTTTCTACTAATGTTTGTTTTCATTCTCTGTAGCTTGTCATTTGGAGGAAAAATATTTATCATAATTTTATCCAAAGCATTTTTCTAATCATTCTATCATATGAGGTCCAAATAGGGGATTAAACCTAAGGGTAACATTCGATAACTTATCAAAATTACCTCTCCCTCTACCAATTTAACTACCTCTTCCTCTATCAAATAATTTTGATTTTGACCTCTAATTTGGCCTTACTTGGTTTTGGTACTAGTTAGTGTTGTAATCTTAATTCTTTGTAATTCATCATTTCGAAAAAACAAATTATCAACACTTTATTTAAATGAATAGATCCATCTAGGTGATCATTTTAAAGGGTTGACAAATTATTTCAATTTTCAATGACTTTGGCAACATGGTTCCACCTTAGTATTAGAGACCTCAACATCTTTTTAATGAGAAACTCTTTGTTCACATTTTCTTATTGAAGTCATCCTCTTAACTATGTATTCTACCCTAATATAACAACGTTGTTATTACGTACACATTTTACTCTCGTATAATAGTCACTCATATTTTCGTTTTCTTGCATCTTTAAATCTCAAAAATGTCTAAGATTAATATGATAATTTTAAATATAAATTTGCTTAGTTACCTCAGTTTTTTGGGATGATAGAGAGTATTACTAACTTGAGTGATGAAAAAATGATGAAATAAATTTTTTAATGAGAAGTGATAATGTAACAATGTGGAATGATAGAAAATGTGAATATTAAGAATGCAGCCAATTACGAATAGTCTTAATTGTTATCAATCTAAATTATTTTCTTCTATTATTCACACCTTTCATTCTTTCCATATTTTCATGTCGATAATATGAAAAGGGAAGTTGAAATTGTATACCATTCAAATATTTATCTCAATCTATTATAGTAAATGTCGTACCTTGTCTCTCTTGTTTCGCAATATTAGTAGTATCTTTCACCAACATCAATCATTACGAATTATGGAGTGTTAAACCCCAAAAAGTGTTAGTTAGTTGTTTTCTATTAGCCCATTTGAAAGTTAAAGTGACTAACAATGTTTAGTATGTTATTAGAACAATGGGGTTAAGAACAATGTAGCAATTACAACAGGTTTATCTTTTAAGAGCAACATTTCATAGGGATAAGTGAACATTTTATTTAAGATGAAACTTCAAGTATTTTATATAGTTTTAATTTACGTAACACTGGTCAATGCATGCCGAAGGATAATTTTGTTTTTATTACATGTATAATGTGGACTTATGATACAATTATTTGTAAATAATAATAATAATAAGTTTTATAATTTATTTGTGTTATGTTTGGTTTTTTTGACAGCTTGAAATATATTATTAAGTAAGTTCTTTTGTTGTTTTTGGAATGGATTACTATATATTTGATACTTTCTAAACAATTAGATTTATCATGTTTTATGATATCATTAAAAAAACCTTTAAAATATTAGAAACACTTGAGCTATTATTAGTACATATGGACCAAAAATTAAAAGTACATAAAAAAATAAATAGTATATATGTACATGAAACATTAAATATTAAAACATCATGCAAATCCATTTTTAATGGTTATATCTAAACGCCAGAGAGATCACATTTGTTATGGTGTAATTATTTTATATTATATTGAATTAATTTTAGGATATATAATAATAAAATAACCATAATTAAGAAATAAGATACTTTTCTATAATTGAATCCTACTTTAAGATATTTTTTCTGATTATAAAATTAAATTAGATAATATAGACATTGAAATATTTTATTTATTGTTGACATCGAAATGTTTTTCATTATATTTTTTATAATGCTACATCAGAACTCCATATTGAGCAAGTGCTACATAGTAGCTAGTAGCTTTCACTTAGTTTAAATATAGCTAATTTGAGGTGAAAAACAATCAAAAACTAAAATTTCATATATATATCATCTTGCAACAACAAGCCATTTGGATTAGTCAAAAAAATGTAATAGAATTTGTTGCATTTATTATTTATTATCTTTGTTCTTTTATGATTACTTGATTTTAGTAAATGAAATATTGTAATAAAAATTTTCCCAAACATCTCACCATTGAATAAAGTTGTTATAATTTGGATATAGTTTCATTGTGAACTTGGTTTGTTTCTCGAGTTAACAACTTTCATATATATGTGCACCAAACTTGTTTGGTTCTTTAATTCATTACACTTTACCAATCATGTCTTCAAATCAGAAGAAGAAAACCTTACTTTCATACACAAAACTATGTTTCTATTTCTAACAAAATCACATGCTCCAACCCACTACAACTAGTTATTTTATATAATATAGTGATGAATGTTTAGGATATGCCTCGTGGGGAAGTCTTCTTTTAATCCTAATAAAAATTTTATGCATGATTCAACAATGTGGCTCCTTCCACAATGATTGAGATGGTGAAAAGAGCGAGAATGTAGACTATGAGATTATAGTTTAAATATAGCTAATTTGAGGTGAAAAACAATCAAAAACTAAAATTTCATATATATATCATCTTGCAACAACAAGCCATTTGGATTAGTCAAAAAAATGTAATAGAATTTGTTGCATTTATTATTTATTATCTTTGTTCTTTTATGATTACTTGATTTTAGTAAATGAAATATTGTAATAAAAATTTTCCCAAACATCTCACCATTGAATAAAGTTGTTATAATTTGGATATAGTTTCATTGTGAACTTGGTTTGTTTCTCGAGTTAACAACTTTCATATATATGTGCACCAAACTTGTTTGGTTCTTTAATTCATTACACTTTACCAATCATGTCTTCAAATCAGAAGAAGAAAACCTTACTTTCATACACAAAACTATGTTTCTATTTCTAACAAAATCACATGCTCCAACCCACTACAACTAGTTATTTTATATAATATAGTGATGAATGTTTAGGATATGCCTCGTGGGGAAGTCTTCTTTTAATCCTAATAAAAATTTTATGCATGATTCAACAATGTGGCTCCTTCCACAATGATTGAGATGGTGAAAAGAGCGAGAATGTAGACTATGAGATTATAGTTTAAATATAGCTAATTTGAGGTG